>APFE030354255.1:43076-62771 GCA_000404065.3 Pinus taeda | reverse complement strand
AGTTGAAAGGAAGAATCGCACCTTAAAGGAAATGGCTAATTGTATGCTTCAATCTAAAGAACTTAGTCTTAACTATTGGGCAGAAGCAATTAACTGTGCAAATTACATACTAAATCACACCCCTACTAAAGCTTTAAAGAACATCACTCCAGAAGAAGCATGGAGCTCTATTAAACCAGATGTGAGTCACTTTCGTGTTTTTGGAAGTGAAGCATGGGCCCATATTCCAGATGAAAAACGTAAAGCTTTAGAACCAAAGAGTGAAAAATGTATCTTTGTTGGATATTCTGAAGATGTCAAAGCATATAGACTTATTCCATTTAAGTCCAAAAATGTTATAATTAGAAGAGATGTAAAGTTTGATGAAAATAAATCGGCCTACGAGCCTAGTTCGGCGCATGTGCCACCTCTCTCTCTCTCTTCTACCTTTGAACATATTTCTTCTTCAGATGTTGAAAGTGAGGATGACAATCCTCCCCCACCTTCTCAGGATCATCCTTCAGCTCCTTCAGCTCCTTCAGCTCCTTCACTTCCAAAATGGGTCCAAGCTACCTGAGATGCAGTAGGTGATCTTGCCGGTGATCCTACAGATCAGCGTCGTACCCGTTCTCAATTTGAAAGAGCCTCTTCTTTACTAGCTCAAGTGTCAGCAAATTATGATCCTGACACCTTTGCAGAAGCTTCAGGCCATCCATATTGGGACGCAGCTATGAATGAAGAATATCATTCATTATTGGCAAACGATACATGGGATCTTGTTCCTCTACCAAAGGGACGCAAACTTGTTAGATGCAAATGGGTTTACATAACCAAGTATGGGCCAGATGGGAAAGTTGATAAACATAAAGCTCGACTTGTTGCTAAGGGCGTTTCACAAGTTGAAGGCATTGATTATACTGAAACCTTTTCGCCCGTCGCCAAAATGAACTCTGTCCGCCTTGTTCTTTCCCTTGCCGCCTCTTTCAAATGGGAAGTCCATGAGATGGATGTTAAATCTGCCTTCTTGCATGGGGACTTGCATGAAGAAATCTATATGGAACAACCTCCTATCTTTATACAAACAGACTCCAGCCTTGTATGTCAACTTAAGAAATCCCTTTATGGTCTCAAGCAAGCCCCTCGAGCTTGGTATGCCAAAATGGATAGCTTTCTTTTAGATATTGACTTTTCTAAGTGTCATCCTGAAAATACTTTCTACACCAAGAAAGTGGGAAAGTATCTTATCATTCTTTTTCTTTATGTTGATATTCTTATCCTTACTAGTAGTGATACCAACCTTATAAACCATGTGAATTCCAGCCTTAAAAAGAAGTTTGAAATGACAGACTTAGGACACTTGCATTATTTTCTTGGTCTTCATGTCTTGCAATCCAAGGAAGGTATTTCCCTTTCCTAGTCCAAGTATGCTTGTGATATTCTACGCTACTTTCAAATGGAAGACTGTAAGCCAACCCCTTCTCTCTTTCAGTCTAGAGTCAAACTTTCAGTCACTTGTACTTCCTCTAAAGTTGATGCTACCTTATACCGTCAACTTGTAGGAAAACTTTTGTATCTGACCCATACTCGTCCTGACCTATCCTTTGTTGTTGGCCTTATTGCTCGGTTTATGCAAAACCCACATGAAATTCATTGGAAAGAAGCTAAAAGAATACTTCGTTATGTTCGAGGTACAGCTCAGTTTGGGATTCATTACAGTGCAGAAGCATCTCCTCTATTGGTTGGTTTCATTGATTCTGATTGGGTTGGTGACCCTGATGATCGGAAGTCTACTGCCGGTTATGTCTTCATTCTTGGTTCTAGACCTATTACATGGGCTTGCAAGAAAGAAAGTGCCATTTCTCTTTCTTCAGCAGAAGCAAAGTATCGTGGCATAGTAGAAGCTAGTAAGGAAGCCATGTGGCTTTGTCAGATCCTGTCAGACTTTGGTTTTCAGCAGCAGCATCCGACTACACTTTGGTGTGATAATCAAAGTGCCATTCAACTATGCAAAGATTCAGTTCAACATCAGCGTGGCAAACACATTGAACTACACATGCATTTCATCAGAAAGCTCATTCATGACCATGTTCTTGAACTGTAATATTGTTCTTAACCAATGATCAAGTTGCTAACATCTTTACAAAGGCTCTCACAGAGGTGAAGTTTACTAAACTTCAATTTATGGTTGGAGTTCAGGAAGTTGTCACTAAGGGGGGATAGACTCTAATGCCTCCTTCCTTCTCCTATTGTGTCACATTTGTACATCCTTCAATCTTATCCCAATTTGTTCTTAAGTGGAGATGTTAGGATATTCCGATGCATAGGAAATAGTTAAGTCTAACTTGGTCTAGTGTAGAGTTAGGTAAAGTGTGTTTCTTTACTATGTACATTTGTAACTTACAATCCAGCGGTCATGATATGTTCTAGACATGAAGTGATCCAACGGTTCATTCTCTCCTTGGTATTACCGACACTTGATCCATGGCTTAATACCCGATTGGTCCATGATCTCTATTTAAAGAGCCTGGAGGGTCATTTGTAGGGTAACCATTCATAAGAGAAGCTTATGTAAATTTTCTTTCTTTTATTAATAAATTTCCTGAAGTGGTCGTGTTGGCTTAGGCCATGGACTATTTCCCTCTTTGAGGGTTTTAACCACGTCAAGAATACTAGTGTATTGATCTATGATCTGTTTGTGAGTGGTTTCCTTTGGTGTTCTATCTCATGAACTTACCCTGTAAATTCCTACACATAGGAGGGGATTATAATTGGTTTTCTTGATAGTGTTATATATTTTCTCACAGAGCAACAACAATTGTACAAAAATTCTATACTTGAGCAAGGACTCAGTTTCAACAAACCAATTTTTTCTTTCCATTTAACTATACATTTCTTTAAAAAATAGAAAACCTTTGCACAATCGTTCAATATAAACTGTGTGACTTGGAAGGAAGTTGAAGAAGATTATGCCAACCTTTCCAAATCATTTTATGCTCTAGTAAAAGTATAATAATGAATGGAATGGATGTCAATGAAAATATCTTCAATTCCCTACCTTGGAGACTATCATGGTTGACTTTGTTAGAATCTCAAAGAACATAATGATTCCAATACAAACTTTCTAATATAATGGATGCTTGTCCTTGTTTTATTAGAGAAATAGTAGGTTTATAATCCTTAAATATGGGAAAAGTTTGAAACAAATATATTGAAATAGAGTCTATGAGCATTACATAATCATAGTTTAAATATTAGATTGTAGTTATAATAACATATTTCAATGCAAGCAAAAATTAGGATATTTCTTAATCAAAATTTGGAAAATAAATAAAAAGTTGATTTATGTTAAAATTATCAATAACTTAAATTTTACTAAAAAATAATAAGAAAAAAAATATCAGATATTTATTTTGTTTCATTTAATTTAATGAAATAGATTTTATTTTTTTTAATTAATAATAGAACTTTCAATAAAAATGCAAAGTTTTATTAAGACGGGATTAGGCCTGGAATTTCAAATCAAGGTTAAGGCTCAACCCCATAGTAGTCTTTTGGGAACTTATTCGCACATTCGGATCTTCATTTGCACGAAAAATGAACTATGGTAATTGCAGATGTGGATAGAAATCCTGCACTTTTGCATACCTTAAAAAAATTGCTAATATAATTTGGTTGTGTGGTGTGAAAGTTTACATAACAATATTATAAACAGGTAATTTATCATCTCCATTAGGGTGTGAAAGTTCTCATCTAATATGATGAAGAGATAATTTATCATCTCCATTAGGGCGTGAAAGTTATCATCTAATATGAGATCAATCATTGTTTTATTCCTAAAGTTGTTGCATTTCTTTTTGTAAAAGACGAGTTGTTGGAATGACTCTATATTCTCATTATCCTAGTTTTATGGAGAGGGGGTTCAACTTTAATTGATTCCATTAAATTTTGCACCCATCCCATAATTTTTTTCTTAGATATTGTACCTTTCTTATTTAGAACTATCAAAATGCACATTTTCCTAGAAATTGCCATCCTTGTTGGGAATAAGTCTTAATTTTGTTATTTCAACTGCTGACAAATTAGTCAGCAAATTTTGTGTTCTCTGTGCAAAATTAGGACAACAAATTATTAGGGTGTTCAGTAAGATTGGTAGTGTCAGTAGAGTTGTTTCAGATTAGACAATAGATTGATAATCATATTAGTAATATGTTTACTATATAACAATGTAGTTAATGGTTTAATTGAATATGAGATTCACAGCAGGTTTGAGCTCACACGGTTACTGTGTTTTATTTGTTAATTGTTCTTTTTTTGTGTTTTTCTTCAAAATTATGTTGGCTTATTAGCTGGCTTAAAGAATCCATTTCATAATCTACAAGTGGTATTAGAGAAGGTAAAATTGTTTTGGGTTAAAGTTTTATTGTTGGAATTTCACCAAAATTAATCATGTCGAATTCTAACCAGATGCCCATTCTAGAATTTGATGGGAACGATTATGATTATTGGTGCATTAAGATGCTAACTATTTTTATTGGAAAATACTTATGGATATTGTTGAATCGGGTTATGAGGAGCCAGCTGATTGGAATGCCCTTACATCCACTGAAAGAACAGTGAGAAAGGAAGCATAGAAGAAGAATGCTCAAGCTTTGTTTCACAGTTACATATCTCTTGATAAGAGCTTATATCCAAGAATATCAGGAGAAAAAATTGCCAAAGAGGCCGAGGAGACTCTACAAGAATCTTACCAAGGTAGTGATCAAGTTAAGGTGATCAAGCTTCAGACATTGAAGCGAGAGTTCGAGAATTCGAAGATGAAAGAAGATGAAAGTGTTAGTGACTATTGTGTGAGAGTCAAAGATGTGGTCAACAAAATGGCCACACTAGGAGAAACTATAAGTAATGAAGTCTTAATTGAAAAGGTATTGAGATCTTTAACACATAGATGGAATCGTGTTGCCATAATCATGGAACAAAGTAAGGATTTGACAAAACTATAGTTTGATCAATTGGTTGGATCCTTGATGTCTCATGAAGAAGCACTGAAGGACACTTTTGATGGTGTAGAGAAAGTTTTTTTTCTCTAAATTACAAATAATTTACAAAGAATGAAGATGCAAGTAGCAATAGTGCCAAAATCAATCAAGGTCAAGGTAAATGGCAAAGCCAAAATTCTTCAAGAGGTAGAGGAAGAAGTGGCTCAAGAGGAAGAGGTAGTTTTAGAGGAAGAGGTAGAGGTAGATTTGATAAGAGAAATGTTCAATGTTACTGTTGTAATAGGTATGGCCACTTTGAAAGAGAATGCAGATTAAAAGAAGGTAAAAATGCTAATTATGCTCAAGAAAGAGGTGAGTATCCTCCAAATCACTTATTTTTATCTTATGCCAAAGGTGAAAATACTAGTAAAGATGTTTGGTACCTAGATTCTGGATGCTCTAACCATATGATAGGGAATGAGAAGTTTCTTTCAGCAAAGAATTGAAGTTTCAAATCCAAGATCTAGCTTGGTGATGATAAACCATTGGAGGTTGTTGCCAAAGGAACTATGGAGGTCCAAACAAAAGAAGGTATTAAGAGTATTCATGACATTTATTATACTCCATAATTCAAGCATAATTTATTGAGGGTTGGGCAGCTATGTGAGAAAAATTATAAAGTAGTCTTTGAAAATGGGGCACTGATGTTGGAATCCAGATGCACAGCTAAATCAAGTAAACACACAGCAGAATATCAAGCACATATGACACAGTGTTTAACGTGGTTCACCCAACCAATCTGGGCTACATCCACCAAACATAGGCATCAGGAATTTATTAATCAAAACAGGAGATTACATCATGAAATCCTCACAAAACTCTCACCCTCTTAGCAAACCATCCGAATGGTTGCCTATTATATAGCATAGAGAATCTAACAGCCTCATTAACTCACTCACATCAAATATAGGAGGCATTAACTCCCTCCCAACAACCTGGAGCTAATCTAGGAACTGAATTCCTATTGTTATCATCAGCTGAGATTTTTCCTATTTTACTCCAAACAGAAAATCTCAACATGTACAATCTATGATAAGAATAAGGGAAATAGGGTGATCATTTATGATTATGGAATTTCAGGTATGGGCATTTAAATCTTCACAGTTTGAAGTTTCTAACCTCACATGCATTAGTTTCTGGTTTGCCCAAGGTAGAGGAGCATAAGGAGTTTTGTGAAGGATGTTCTAAAGAAAAGCATGCAAGGGAAAGGTTTCCAAAGGGAACTGCATGGAGGGCTCATCACCCACTTCAGCTTGTTCATTTAGACATATGTGGTCCTATGCAGACTAAGATTTTAGGTAAGTCACATATTTCATCACTTTTATTGATGATTACTCATGAAATTGTTGGGTATATTTTTTGAAGGCCAAGAATGAAGCCCTTGTAGAAAATGAGAAAGGGTGCAAGATCAAATGTTTACGGATTGACCATGGGGGAGAATTCTGCTCAAAAGCTTTCCAGAGTTATTGTGATATGAATGGCATTAGGAGGCAACATACTACGACATACACACCCCAACAGAATGGCATAGCTGAAAGGAAGAATCGTACTGTGGTTGAAATGGCAAGATGCATGTTACAAGCTAAGGGATTGAGCAATTCTTATTGGGGAGATGAAGTTACTACAACAGTGGCCATCCTCAACTGTAGCCCCACCAGTGCACTCGAAAAGATACTCCTTATGAATCTTGGTATGGAAAAAGGCCTAATGTTAATCATTTCAAATTTTTTGGTTGTTTGGCTTATGTGCATGTACCTAATCAGAATAGAAAAAAGTTAGATGCAAAGAGTGAGTTATGTATTTTTTATTGGGTATAGTGATACAAGCAATGCTTTTAAATTGTATAATCCTCTAACTAACAAGCTTATTGCCTCAAGAGATGTAATTTTTTATGAAGCGGGAGTTTATGGTCATAAAAAAGGTCATGTTGAGAAGACAAAATCTATTTTGAATGTTGATATAATTGTTGATATTGATCATGAGCAGCCAACTAATGTTTCTATAACTAGTGGGTGAACTCCACCAAGCAGCCCTTCATCAATGTCGTCAATATCAAGTTCAAGTCCAACTTCTTCTCCAAGTTCTACAAGGAAGGTAAGAAGATCCAGTGACATTTATCAGAGGAGTGCAAATCAAGCACATGAAGAAAGCCCAATAGGTGAGATAGTCAATTTCGCTTTACTAGCCAAGGTTGATTTTGAGCCATCATGTTTTGAAGATGCATATACTGATGAGGTTTGGATGCAAGCCATGCAAGAAGATATGGATTCCATTCAAAGGAATGGCACTTGGAAGTTGATAGAGCTTCCACACGACAAGAAAAACATGGCACCAAATGGGTCTAGAAGACTAAATTTAACAGTGATGGGAGTGTTGAAAGACACAAAGCAAGATTAGTTGCCAAAGGATTCACACAGAGGTATGGAATTGATTATGAAGAGACATTTGCACCAGTAGCAAGACAGGAGACCATTAGAATGTTGATTTCATTAGCAACTCAGAAAAAGTGGAGCATACATCATATGGATGTGAAAAGTGCCTTCTTGAATGGGTACTTAGAAGAAGAAGTATATGTGTGGCAGCCACAAGGTTTTGAAGTGGAAGGAAAGGATAATAATGTCTACAACTTGAAGAAGGCTTTGTATGGTCCCAGGCAAGCACCAAGAGCATGGTATGCTAGGATTGATGGATACTTTCAGGAAAATGGCTTCCAAAGAAGTAAGAGTGATCCTACCCTTTACTACAAACAAGAAGGTATTGATATTCTAATCATAAGTTTGTATGTTGATGATCTATTGTATATGGGTAGTAGTTCTAAGATGAATGATAAATTCAAAGTTGCTATGATGAATGAATTTGAGATGAAATATCTAGGCATCAAGAACTATTTTCTAGGAATAGAGGTTTATCAACGTAAGGATGATATTTTCATTTTTCAAACAAAGTATGCAAAGGATATGCTAAATAAATTTGATATTCTTGATTGTAATCCATCCCCTATTCCAAGTTCTCATGGAGATGTGCTATGTATAGATGATGATGCTCATTTAGTTGATGAGAAAACTTACAAAAGTATTCTGGGGATCTTGTTATTTCTAACCCACACAAGGCCTAATATTACATATTCAGTTTGAGTTGTTTCAAGGTATATGACAAATCCATCTGAAATACATATGAAGGCAGCCAAGAGGATTTTAAGGTATGTGAAAGGAACTATAAATTTTGGTATTCATTACTACTCTTTTGAAAAGTTCAATCTTGTTGGATTTAGTAATTCAGATTAGGGAGGTAGTATTGATGATCATAAGTCCACATATGGACAATGTTTCTCTTTGGGTTCTGGTTTGATTAGATGGAGCTCAAAGAAACAAATCATTGTTTCCCTCTCATGCACAGAAGCGGAGTATGTTGCAATTACCTCAACAAGTACACAAGCTCTTTGGTTCAGAAAATTTTTGGAAGAAATTGGAGAAAAACAAATTCAGCCTACACTTATTTATTGTGATAATGTAAGTGCCATCAAGTTAGCAAAGAATCCGGTTCATCATAGCAGGACAAAACATTTTGACATGAAATATCACTTCATTCAAGGTTTGGTGCAGAAGAAGGATATTGAATTGAATCATATAAATACTCAACATCAACTAGCATATATCTTCACCAAAGCATTTGAAAAGGCTCAATTTTTGGCACTATGACATAATATAGTAAATCCTCATTAATAATTAAGGGCGAGTGTTGGGAATAATGCTTAATTTTGTTATGTAAATTTTTTGACAAATTAGTCAGCAAATTTTTTGTTCTCTGTGCAAAATTAGGACAACAAATTATTAGGGTGGTCAGTAAGATTAATAGTGTCAGTAGAGTTGTTTCAGATTAGACAAACGATTGATAATCATATTAGTAATATGTTTACTGTATAACAATGTAGTTAATGGTTTAATTGAATATGAGATTTACAAGAGGTTTGAGCTCACATTTGTTAATTGTTTTTTTATCTGTTTTTCTTCATAATTATGTTGGCTTATTAGCTGCCTTAAAGAAGCCATTTCATAATCTACAATTCTAGGGTGTAGAATTTGACAAGGCCTTTGTTAAGATGGTAGTTTTTCTGTCTTTGTTAAGATGGAATTGCTATCTAGCATGTAGATTTATTAAGGCCTTTATTAAGATGGGTGTCCTCCTGTGTCTTTGTTTTGTTTAGATAGAATTTTAAAATAGAGTATGACGTCCATTGTTTACCAAAATAAACTATGAAAGTGTACTAAAGTCTACAAGGTGGATAGGGATTACTTTCTCATCTTTAATCGAATTACGATCAACCAAATCCTAATACTTTCTCTTTTAGTAAAATATAAATCCAATATTAAGGTGATGAATAATATATCCTTTCTTCCTTTCCTTCAGTATTCTCCAATAGTAAGGTAATGAATAATATCTCGAAACACATGTTAATTTAAGAAAAACCAAAGCACTTTTATAGGTAGATTAAAGAAATTCTAGGTGTTACTAAACATAGTTGAAAAAAAGTTTCTAATAAGGGAAATTAACACTCTCAAATTTAAATAAAACCTTTCAAAAAAACAAAAACAAAAAACAAAAAAACAAACAAACAACGTCATCACTTTTTAATTTGACACTCAATGGGAACTTAAAATTCTAGCCCTGGTCGACCCTCGAGTCTAAGTGTAGTTTAGCGTGGAGAGGAGGAGTTCGAGCCCAAACAAAATTGATCCCAAATAAAGTTGGTGCATTGGAATTTGGATATGGCCCCGACCAAACCGGACCCAAGTGTACGCATCCGTCATGACCACCTAGAGAATTTTGCTCAAGGTTTAAATACTCTGGTCGAGAGCCGCAGAAATCCTATGCAATGCTTTTCTTGGGGATTTGGAGAAAGTAAAAGTTCATTGCTACATAAAAAAGCTGAGATACCCAGTTTTTGACGGCACATAACGCATAAAATTCCACAATTAAACCATCTGAGGATCATATTAATAGACCTTAGAATCAATTTTCATCACATAATTATGATAAGAAATCTCATGAAGTCAAATTCACAGTGTAAAAATAATTTTTTAAATTAGCTTTTTTATTAAATATATGTTTTGTTTTTTTTTTTGTTGTTGTTTTTTTTTTTTTTTTTTTGTAAATTAGTCTAATTCTATTATGGTACAAAACTTCAAAAACTTACAACGAGGCGCACCTCGGATATCACCATCCTACAGAGATGGATTTTGCAGCAGTGATGTCCTTATCCAGCCAGGCATTTGTCCTACCCCAGGATTGGGAGACTTGCCTGCTGTTACAAAACTCTGACAGTGAGGAAAAAAAACCTTGAAACCCATACATATTCCGAAATACAGACTTTTTAACCAGAACCCAAAACCCCATGACTGACTCAAAAAGCATATTCCCTGACTCTATATTCCTCCATTGACGTCGCAAACAGAAGCATATCATAAGAACTATGGTTGTGCTGCCGAGGACTGGGTAGAGCAGCAACCTTACATATAGAGAGAGCACTGAAAAAGATGCATATCATGAACCAACAGATGAACAAAAGACATTGCCATACCCTTTGCTCGGTAACCCTAAGAACTGGTTCAATCGTCCACAGAGGTAGATGGCACCTCTTCCACCACTCTGCAAGCATACGGGTCTGGCTCGCTTGAGTCTGTGTGAGGCGCATCGTCTTCCGCTGGAGCGCTGGGACCTGCCACGGCTCCCGCTGATGCCTCTGCCAAGTTGCGCTGACCCTGCTATGGAGCTGGAGGATAAATTGCTGGACAGACCCTCTGTGCAGGAGACAAGGTTGGTTGATCCAATACTGGGGCCGGAGGCCTGTGTTCCTCTGCCGCTGGCACACAAACCTCTTGCTCACATTTCTCAATTTTAACAGACACATAGTAAGTTTCGGAGTCCAGAAGGCAGGGGAAGCTGAATCGAGTTGTGGGATGGAAGCTGTGATTACATGCTGGGGCTTGAGCTTGCCCTTGTCTTCTTCCGCATCGGCGACGAGCACTGTTAGCATCATCCGACAACGAGTCAGAGGAACGAGGGATGGGGGCTCGACCTCTTGCCCCTCCCCGCGACTCGCCACGACGGCAACTGGCGCGAAGCCTCTCCTTAGGCATTGCAGACCGGGGTGGACACGGAGGAGGCTAGTGTAATGTGGAATTTACTGAGTATTATGCAGCAGGTTAACAAGAGGCGCAGAGGCACGGAAAGGCCAAAGAGCTACAGGAGGAACAGGTAATTGTAGGGGAAAATTGCCTCTACAGACCTGGGCAAACTGGCTAGCAGACCAATGAATGATAGCAGGCCAAGGAATGATAGCAGGCCACCAGCAGCTGCAGACTAGCGCGGAAATTAGGGAGGGAAATGCCGGGAGCCAGCTTGTTTCTTTGCCGTGCCTGCCTCTCTGAACCTGCCACAACACAGAAGTCCAGAGCCAAATGTGAACCAGAACAATCAGCAAACCATACATTACCTTTCTTGTGCCTCTGTCATTATATTGAGAGGACCTGCAGCGTGCCATGTGCGACCCAAAGGCATTCATTAGCTTCCCAGAGGGTGGAGTTGCAGACCTCGCGCGAGGAGGACTGATCGAAGCAGCTCGTATGCAGTGAACGAAGCGTCTGGAGGGATAGTTAAGGCAGTGCGTTAATGGCTGTGTACAGGTGGCGAGCCTGGGCCGCCACTTGCCCAGTGGGAAGCCCGCCCCCGTACAGCTATCACATACTCGCACCCGCATCCGGGGTATGTTATTTTTTAAAATACATTTAAAATAGAAATTAAATTATATTTTTAATAAAAATATAATTTTTAAATGTATTTATTTCTCTTTTGAATAAAAATATATTTTTTAAATATATAAATACATTGAACATTTTCATTTTTTTTTTTTTTAAATTGAGCATGCTACAAAATTTTAACAACCTAATGAATGATTTAATGTATTTCCCGAAATATTCCACAAAATATGTGTGCATACATGCAGATGCAACATATGAAACACACTTGCACTCCAACTAACCACACAAACATGTTCAATGATTCGATTTTATCTAGCGCTTTGGATGCATCACCCCGGTCTGTTTTTAATATTATTGCATTAGTTTAATTAGGCTTTAAATTTGATCAGAAACTCATAGAAAATCTAGTAAGATTTTAATAAAATCTAGTAGAAATTTTTGCAAATCTAAATTATAATTGTTAAATTTCAAGATTTTACTTTTTTTTATGAATCTATTTCCACTATTAAAAAAACAGAATTCAACACTTTTACTTCCAAATTATTTGAAAAAAAAAATTACCTCATTTAGACTCTATTTGACCTGCCTAGGTATCATTGAACACTAGCCATGCATGTGGTGAGACTCTCCAATTGAGGAGGTCTTTACGATGGCATCACATTCACCATGCATTTATTGCTTAATATTTAATACCACTTGTATTTGGATGTTCAACATGGCTGCATAACTATTCTCGAATGAAATACAATTCTCATGGTTTAGTTTATGACAAAGATGAGCTGTTGAAGAATTTGAGGGCTATAAATTTCAATTGGAATAACCAAACACTCTATTCTTGGAGGTCTTGGCGAAGAAATAGATTATGAAACAAGATGATTATGCGGGAGCCCACGCGTCTGGAGGAAGACCACCTGCCTCAGCATCCAACCAGAGACTGCCCGTATGCATGCAACCAACCAGGTAACAGCGTTTGGTATCTCCATGATCAACTCCCGATCTGGTAAGGTCTAAGGGTCATAAGCTACAGGCTCTACGTGTCTGTTTCCTGGAACAATCTTCTGCATGGCTTGCTCACACCCGTCCGTTCTACAGTCTTCATCTCAAGCTATTTAACAGTCACTCTTTACAAGCTCTCAGTTTCCTTTTCCTTTCCCTGCGCCTTGGCGCAGGGCCATCCAACCTCCTCTGCAACTATCTTCAGTATCATCTCCCTCGGTCAAGACCCCTCTCACCTGATCACCCTTCTGCACGCTTGTTCTAAGGCTTCCAACATGATTTCGGTCTCCTGGTCATCCTCTGGAATGTGTTGCTCCTGCTCGCAGTTATAAAAATAGGTACCCATTCTCCCTCTACTCCCTGTATTAGGATGGTCGTTTCGGGTTTTTTAAATGGTCTGTATCTGTTAAATGTCCAGGAACAGTCTCCCTTTAGGTTTCTCTGATGAAGACTTAACTCTCTATTACGTTTTTGCTCCTGGTTTTTATGGATAGTTTAAACGTGAGCAGACTCTCTATTACGTTTTTATGGATAGTTTAACGTGAGCAGCAGTTTGAAGAATGTGGTTTGATTTTGTAAAAAAGATAAAATCCATAGTCTATGTTTACAGTCCATGCTCGGACGTTAGACTCAGACTGGGCAGCTGGTGGTGTATCATCCAGGTCTATTGCTGCTGCATAGACTGCCATGGCCAAATGCCAGACCTGTCCCCGGATTCTGGTGGCCTTTCTACCGGAAAATCATCGGAATGATTTTTGAATCTCTCTGTCCTATCAACATTCATGTTTTGCAGCAATGACCACCTTCCTAAATCTGCACATCCCTCTTTTCAAGTCAATTCGACGGCGGTTTCCTTTCTTATCTTCTGCCCCTCAAAGCAGATGATCTGGAAAACAGGATTACGTGGGTTTGCTTTTTATGACCAAGCAGGACTTATCAAATGAGACTTATTTCTTTCCTTTTCTGAACATTCCAGGATAAGGTTTCCTTTTTGTCCTTTCTGACAATCCTTCCTCTGAACATTCCAGGATAAGGCTTCCTTTTTGTCCTTTCTGACAATCCTTTCTGTCAGTCGATCCTTCCATCCAGGCTTTTCTTGACAGTCAAAATTCCTTGTGGATCTGATCTCCTGTCAGTTTCAAAATCCAAGCAACCTCTCTATGTCAAGGCATCTTTAAATGGAAGACCCGGACTCGCCTACCACAATGGCATTAATCAAAGCTACCATGGAGGCCGAAAGGGCCCACAACCAATCCTCCACCTGGCATGGCTCAGTGGCATCCATGATCCCTATGAATCCTACCTCTGGTTATGATCCTGAGCTGCTCCAGTCAGCCCCCGAACTACCTCCAAAAAGCAAACATACCTCGGAGAACATCCCCGGGACCAGGAAGAAATTCAAAAAAGTTTTGCTCCCGGTCAAAACAGGTCCTCCTGCCAAAGCCATTCACATCACTGGTGAAGTCTTGATAGAACGTATTGACAGCCTCCAAAAACTCGCTCTAATTGGGAAATGGTATTTCCCGTTCATGGAGGAAGAGGAAATGCGGAAATGGCTGGCCGAAAAATGGACCCCCATCATTGGATACGTCCCGGTCATCTCGCGGCTTATGAAAGACTGGCTCTCCTTCCATTTCTTAAAAACAGAGGACGTGGACTCCATCCTCAAGCGCCCATGGGTCTGCGGCAGAAGTTTCCTCTCTCTCTCGACGTGGTATCTGGGCTTTGACCCGCTGAAGAACACTCCATCAAACAACATGATTTGGGTCAAGCTCCCAAATCTGCCTCTCGAACTATGGTCCCCAGAAACTCTATCCGAAATAGAAAACTCTATCGGGAAATTTGTATATGTGGACCCATGGTGTCGAGGGGAACGGGACAAAAGAATTGCCTGGATCCTAATAGAAAAACAATATAAAGGCACCTATCCAGAATACGTGGAAATATCCTGGAATGGGATACAAATTTTTCAGAGGATTGATTTTTGGGGAATCCCGTTCCGCTGCTCCAGATGCCATAAAACAGGTCATTTAATCAGGAACTGCTGCTTCCGCAATCTCCAGAGGCCCAAAAAATCCTTTTTTCCTGGCAAAAGAATAGTGGACTCGGAAACCTTGCAGGGGCATGTCCAGGATACATTGCAAGGGCGTGAATTTTCATCTGACAGTCCCCTAAAAAGCTCACCTGCTGTTATCCCCGGTTTCGGCTCACCTATCCCCGAACCCCGTCAAGAATCCGCGGTCCCTTCCCCTCCAGCTATGAGCTTGGAGGCCTTCGAAGTGGGATCCCACACCATCCACATCCCATCCACTTCTCCATCCTCTGACCTCCACCCGCATCGCAGCCCTAGCTCCCTCATGAAGGGAAAGGACCTCTCCCCATCACCCACGCCTCAAAATTCTCCCGTGGAGTCCCCAAAAAATTTGATGGACAGTGATCTTGATCTTTTTATTCACAGAAATTCCATTGATCTTGAGCCGCTCACGATCCACAAACCCAACTTCCCATCTATCAGCCCCAATTCTGCTAAAAACATTACGGTAAGGAAACAAGGGAAGGGGAGCACGAGACACTTCAGAGGCCGCACCATTGCCTCAGACCTGGGCATTACCAATCTGGCCCTTGTGGAAGTTCCGGTTATGGAATCCGCCCCCCCTCGACCTCTTAGAGCAAGCATGGTCGGTGAGCCATCTAAATGACTTTCCTCGTCTCAATGAATATTCGGGGCTTGGGAGCTGGCCCTAAATACACAGCTCTCAAACATTTCTTCAGAACAGCTAGGCCAAAAATAATTTTTGTACAGGAAACAATGCACTCCAGCAAGGACACAATTGCATATTTCAGGAGGATGTTCCCATCTTGGTTTTTAGTGGCAACTAGGGAAAACGGTCAGTCAGGGGGATTAGTAGTCATGTGGGATCCAGCATGGGTAAAAGCAATCACATTCAAATGCTGTGTGGGGATTCTGATCACCGCCTCCTACAGAGGAACCGATTTAAAATTAAATCTATTAAATATCTACGGCCCTTGCAAAAACAGACTTCCCTTTTGGGAAGAGCTTCTTGCCACAGAAATCCTTGACATGGAATCTCTGATCATTGCTGGCGACTTAAACATGACCCTCAGTGCAGACGAATGTTGGGGATCCTGCAGAAAGCGTGACAAAATAGGCGAAAGACTAAGAGCTGAATTTATGAGAAGGGACCTTGTGGACATCGTTCCGGTTCCCTTATCCCCGACATGGGACAACGGCAGGTTCGGACAGGCTTATAAAGCCAAGAGAATCGACCGCATTCTAATCCACGCTGGTATCATTGGAAAATGCGGAACGCCTATCTCTCACACAGCTAATCAATTTTCCTCAGACCATAGGCCTGTTACCCTAGAATGGCGGGACTCGGCTCACTCGAAGGGATACTCCTTTAAATTTAACAGTGTCTTCCTAAATGATCCCTCCTTTATCAACCTCATCTCCAGCAAGTGGGCGAACCTACAGGTTTCAAACAGGGCGATGTTTTCCACATTCAGAGAAAAGATCCAAGCCCTGCGCATCTCTGCTAAGGATTGGCAGTCACGAAAAATTAAAAAGGATCGCCACGACCTCTCCACAATCCAATCGGAACTGGATGCTCTAACCTCCCCCTCTTCCTGGAGCTCTATGTCCTTCGACAGAAAGAACAGAATTAGAGAACTGTCCAAGAGGAAGAATGAACTGCTGCTCAAGGAAGAGCACTCTTGGCGTTTAAAAAGTAGAGCGCTTTGGCTCAAAGCGGGCGATCGAAACACTAAATTTTTTCACTCCTATGCCAACGCCAGATGGAAGAGCAACGCTATCTGGAATATTCATGACAGTGAGGGAAACCTTCTCTCCTCTCAGGATGAAATTGCAAGAGCAGCCACCTCCTTTTTCCAAAATCAATATAATCGCAGGCCAAACAGTCCCCACGATATGTTTTGGGCGGCGGAGCTCGTCCCTACCATGTTCGACCCACAGGCATATGAGGACTTCATAAAACCGGTTTCAGAGGATGAGCTTCTCACAGCAATGAAAGCCTTCAAAAAGGACAGAAGTCCGGGGCCGGACGGATGGCCGATTGAGTTTTTCATCCACTTCTATGATCTGTTTAAAAGAGACCTCCTGCGCATGGTTGAAGCTTCCCGTATGTCGGGACATATCCACAGCTCTCTGTCATCTACCTTCATCGCCTTGATCCCCAAGAAGAAGGGATCTGCCTCTCTCCACGACTTCCGCCCCATCTCATTATGCAACTCATTATTCAAAATAATATCAAAAATCATTGCGGAGAGATTAAAGCCCGTGCTAAATAAATTCATCTCCAGGGATCAGCACGCCTTCTTAAAAGACAGGAATATCTGGGACGCTGTGGCCATGACCCAAGAATGCTTATACTCCATGGCAACCAATAAATCCGAGGCGGCAATCTATAAAATCGACCTCAAAAAAGCGTTTGATTGCGTGGATTGGGGTTTCCTCCATATTTTGCTGGCGAAAATTGGCCTCAGATCTAAAGGAATTGAATGGGTTATGGCTTGTGTGGAAAACGTTCATTTTTCAGTTATCATTAATGGAATTCCATCTTCCTTCTTCCAAGCTGAGAGGGGGCTTCGCCAGGGATGCCCTCTCTCCCCATTGTTGTTCATATTAGTCATGAATACACTCAGCTTGCAGATAAACAGGGCGGTTCTGGAAAAGGAATGCCGACCGATCAAAATCTGCAAAGACATCTTCCTCTCCCATAATCTGTTTGTAGACGACATCCTTATTTTTGCAATGCTGTGCAAAAAATCATGGTCCTGTATCCACAACATTTTAAATAAATTCCAATCAGCTTCTGGAATCCTCATCAATAGGGACAAGTCAAAACTATACCACAACAACACTAATGAAGACCTCATTTCTTGGACTGCGTCCCTGCTTGATTGCGCCCAGGAGCCAATTGACAATGGTTTTAAATACCTTGGATTTAATTTAAAGGCAAAGGGCTACCGAATTTAGGATTGGTCATGGCTCACTGACCATTTCTACCACAGGATCTCGGGATGGGAATGGAGATTCCTCTCCCTAGCAGGCAGATTCATTTTGGTGCAGTCAGTGCTGTCCCAGCTTGCGGTCTATTGGGCCCATCTGTTCCTTCTTCCTTCCTCCATCACAAAAAAATGTGCTCTCTAGCAGCAAATTTTTTATGGGGCGGCCGCTCCTTTCAGACTAAAATTCATCTCGTCAAGATGCAGGACATTTCAAGACCCGGGAAAGATGGTGGCTGGGGTCTTTTAAATCTGGAAGTTTTTGGAAAGGCCCTCTTATACAAATCTCTTCACAGGGGCATCTTTGGAAGCGGCCCATGGAGTCTGCTTATTAACAGGAAATACCTAAAGGGAAGAGGAATTGTATTCTGGTACAGAAGGAAAGTCCTGGGAAAAAAGCGTGGTTCAGCCATATGGCTGGGCTTCAGAAAACTCCAACATTTCTTCTTGGAAAATCTACGATGTAAAATCTCCACAGGGGCCAGCATTCTCATTGGAATTGACAACATTTTAAATGGCCCTTCCTCCTTTCCTCCCCCCCTGATCCTCTATCTCCAGAATAAAGGAATTTTCACTTGGGATAAGTTAATAAATTCCTGGTCAAATTCTTCTCCTGTCTGGAAATCTGCTTCTGATCTCCTCCTCCCGCCCCCCCTTTCCCCAATCTGGACCTCTTTCGTTCATGGCCTTTCGTCCCTGCCCATTCACCAGGCTGCTCCTTTGGACGCGCTGGTATGGGCCCTCCCTTCTAAGCCCCTCCCCATCTCAGTCAAATCCATTTATGCTGCTATCTCTCCTCCCCCCATCCCCCCTCCCATGATCTTCCCGACGACCCTCTGGAAAGTCCCCTGCCCCCTCAAAATGGTCCTTTTTCTATGGCTTGTCTTCTGCAACAAAAATCTCACCTGGGAAGTGCTTCAGCAGAGGGGATGGTCTGGTCCGGGGCGCTGTTCCTTATGCCTCATGGCCTCTGAAACCAATCATCATCTGTTCTTCAACTGCCCTTTCTCCTCGCTCATTTGGTATGACCTCTCCATATTCTATGGGTTTCCCCATCTTTCTTTCTCCTCTGTTCAGGAAGCTTTTAGGTGGTGGAGCGGTCAATCAGACTCGCGGCGCTCCCTCTTCACACTCTCCTGCTGGCTTATCTGGAAGTGGAGGAACTCCTCCATCTTCCAGGATGCCAAAAGGCCGCTATCCGCTCTCCTCTGTATTGTCAAAGCCTCACTGGAGCCTACTGATCCTTGATTTTCTGTCTGCCCGATCCTCGTTTTGGAAAAGACATCTGGTTTTCTTACTGTTCTTATCTTTTTTCTTCTCATGTTTCGATCTAGCAGAATAATGAAATCTTTTTCTCTGCCTTGTCTCCGGTCCGTCTGGTGCCAAGCAAGGATCGACGTCTTTCTAAATGTCTCAGTTTCTGATTTTATTCAGTTGTAAATGGTCGTTTTTTCTGGACTCTCATGCGGGATGCGCAAGCATGGTCTCTTTCTGCCTTATGCTACAATGAAGAACTTCTGAATCGGATGCTGTCTCGGGTCCTATAACTGGCCTTTCTTTTTTTCTGCCTGCACAATGCTAAATCAGATTGTTTTTTTTTCCATATCCCATGGAACTTTCACTGTCTATTTTCCGCTGTATGGTCGTAAAATTTCCAGTCTCTGCCTGTAAGCAAGTCTTGCAGGCGCCATATTTTAGTTTCATATATCTCTGTATTGTATATCTGAGTTTTTGCTGCTGTCTCGAGGTTTTTACTCGCCTCCAGCTCCCTTCTGGGCATGGCCTTCATCGTCGAAGTCTTTGATGTATTAACGCTTCTTTTTGAAGCTGAATTATTATTTCCAGAATACACTATTAAAGTTTTTCTTCTGAAAAAAAAG
>APFE030354255.1:0-41243 GCA_000404065.3 Pinus taeda | reverse complement strand
CCCTGATCCTCTATCTCCAGAATAAAGGAATTTTCACTTGGGATAAGTTAATAAATTCCTGGTCAAATTCTACTCCTGTCTGGAAATCTGCTTCTGATCTCCTCCTCCCGCCCCCCCTCTCCCCAATCTAGACCTCTTTCGTTCATGGCCTTTCGTCCCTGCCCATTCACCAAGCTGCTCCTTTGGACGCGCTGGTATGGGCCTTCCCTTCCAAGCCCCTCCCCATCTCAGTCAAATCCATTTATGCTGCTATCTCTCCCCCCCCCATCCCCCCTCCCATGATCTTCCCGACGACCCTCTGGAAAGTCCCCTGCCCCCTCAAAATGGTCCTTTTTCTATGGCTTGTCTTCTGCAACAAAAATCTCACCTGGGAAGTGCTTCAGCAGAGGGGATGGTCTGGTCCGGGGCGCTGTTCCTTATGCCTCATGGCCTCTGAAACCAATCATCATCTGTTCTTCAACTGCCCTTTCTCCTCTCTCATTTGGTATGACCTCTCCATATTCTATGGGTTTCCCCATCTTTCTTTCTCCTCTGTTCAGGAAGCTTTTAGGTGGTGGAGTGGTCAATCAGACTCGTGGCGCTCCCTCTTCACTCTCTCCTGCTGGCTTATCTGGAAGTGGAGGAACTCCTCCATCTTCCAGGATGCCAAAAGGCCGCTATCCGCCCTCCTCTGTATTGTCAAAGCCTCACTGGAGCCTACTGATCCTTGATTTTTCTGTCTGCCCGATCCTCGTTTTGGAAAAGTCATCTGGTTTTCTTACTATTCTTATCTTTTTTCTTCTCATGTTTCGATCTAGCAGAATAATGAAATCTTTTTCTCTGCCTTGTCTCCGGTCCGTCTGGTGCCAAGCAAGGATCGACGTCTTTCTAAATGTCACAGTTTTCTGATTTTATTCAGTTGTAAATGGTCGTTTTTTCTGGACTCTCATGCGGGATGCGCAAGCATGGTCTCTTTCTGCCTTATGCTACAATGAAGAACTTCTGAATCGGATGCTGTCTCGGGTCCTATAACTGGCCTTTCTTTTTTTCTGCCTGCACAATGCTAAAACAGATCGTTTTTTTTTTCCATATCCCATGGAACTTTCACTGTCTGTTTTCCGCTGTATGGTCGTAAAATTTCCAGTCTCTGCCTGTAAGCAAGTTTCGCAGGCGCCATATTTTAGTTTCATATATCTTTGTATTGTATATCTGAGTTTTTGCTGCTGTCTCGGGGTTTTTTCACGCCTCCAGCTCCCTATTCTGGGCATGGCCTTCATCGTCGAAGTCTTTGATGTATTAACGCTTCTTTCTGAAGCTGAATTATTATTTCCAGAATACACTATTAAAAGCTTTTCTTCTGAAAAAAGAAGAATTTGAGGGCTGTATTTGATAAACCAACAAAATCTACTGCATAATTTCGCTCGCAAGCGTAGGTCACAGGTTCGATTCTTGAAACGTGTTTACCCCCAGCTCGGATACACCACCCTCGTAATGTCTCTCCATAGTAACTTCATAAAAAAATAACTATATAATCTAACCCTACTTACGCATACAAATATAGACATTATTCACTTGACATGCTAAAATCCACACACCTTATATAAATCATATATAATAACAGTAGTTTATAGTTCATAAAACACTTCCCTTGATTCAATCGTGTGGTATTTATGTTAAATTTGTGTACCAATTATGACATATTGGTTTTGGGATATTTATTAAATCTAATACGTAGTGGAATCTTAGCTAGTTGCACCGTAGATCTTTATGGCGCTTATCAGGGCATTAAACCTTATGCATTGAATTTATTTGTTTAAGCGATGGTGGGAGCCAGACTGTAGAGCCTTCTGTTTGCCTTCCAGTTGTTGGCCTCTCTTCAGGAAATACTACACATCAACGGTTCTTTGTGTGCTGGGCTCATTCGACGGCAGCAGGGGCAGTCTTATCCTCATTTCCAGCCAGACTGTAATGCATTTTCAATGTTAAGTTCTCCGTTGAAAGACCATTCTGGTTTTCAGCTCCAAGTTCCAATTTTCGTCGAGGTTCGACTATGTTACCCTAAATATCGGTAAATTTCTTTCTCCTACGATGTCATGATCTTGTGTTGATGTTTTTTGGGTTCTCAAGTTCGCAACGAGCCATGTTGGCACCCCAATGCTTTGAAGGAGGTGCTTATGCCAAAGCCCTGGCCAGGGATTGATTTGTCTTAAGATTGGCTTGAGTAACTTAACTGTATTTTGTAACTGTGTGTATAACTAGCTCTTGTTTTTTGAATTGTTAGGTTTTGCCGGAGGTCTACTAGCTGCTCAAGAATGACGACTCATAGATTTCCTCTCGAAATCCGGCTCAGGGTTTCGAGCTTTATCTTCGTCCGACCTTCGAGTATGTGGTTTTATTCCATATTCCTCTGGTTTGGAGGCTTTAGCTCTTACGATATCTTTTGTTCCTTTTGTCACTCATCCGGATAAGTTATTTAAGGTCTATTATGTTTATTGCATGATGTTTATACCTATCCGGGGCTCCGAATATGAAGACCCCATGGCTATGTTATTTTTGTGTGCTCTGGTTAGAAAATTAGTTGACCTGCTTTCTTAGGTTCTAGGTTCATGGCGATTGGTTCAATGTAATTGAAATCCCACGGAAATGTGGAGGTTTGTCATTACACCAAAACCCGCAAGATTTGGTAAACGTTGCAAATAGTAACTAGGATCCCTAGGGTGGAAATTACGGATTCTATAGAGGTGCAGTGATTTTTCCGACACCCCCCTCAAACACAACTCAGGGGAATCAAACCTGGGTCCAAGCTCTGACACCATGTGGAGGTTTGTCGTTACACCAAAACCCATAGGTGTTGGTAAATGTTGCAAATAGTAACTAGGATCCCCAGGGTGGAAATTACGGATTCTATAGAGGTGCGGTGATTTTTCCAACACAGGAGATGGCTTGACTGTAATATTGTATCTGAAATTTTGTAACCAGAGGTTCATTACCAAATGTGGGTTTTATTCTTAAAGACTTCATGTGCTTGTTGATATACTATGAATATCTACTTGGTTGAAAGAAAGGGTCATTCTTTTAACCCTCATCCATAATCTATTGTTCTTTTTGTACAAAGGTTTATTTCATTTCCAGGCATTAAACTTGTTTCATTTTCGCACAGATCTTATCTTTATTATCTGGAATCGATTGAGGCTTTATCCCACATTCTGTCTGCAACTCTAGATATGTAGATTGTATACGTGTTTTGTTGGCTTGATTTTTAGATGCATCGTTAGCCGATTATCCCTTACTTGCGGGGGTTTCATTTCTATGTTCTGAATTGTTCTTGTTAGCTCTGTTATGTGCTTCAATGTTTGGGGGACCAAATTTCAAATTTGGTCATGTGTTCTTGCAAACAGGGAGCCCCGCAGCAATTTGTTTTCTCCTTCCCCTTCATTTTCCTTATTCTCCCTTAAACTCTTCAGCTCTGTTTTTCTCCCTAAACCCTGTGTAAGCCCCTCTTCCGTCTAGCCCCTCAGTGCTAAATCTTTACCCATATAACCGCGCCTATGCAAACGAGCTATATACGACAATCTTGCACTTTCCTATCACATCAGTGACATAAAACAGGTGTGTTTTTCCAGCGGTCTGATCGCCCATATCCTGATCCAATGGTAATCGCTTGTCCCGCTGCCAAAACCTACACGTGCATTAACCCGTGGGGAAAGCGGTTTGCCGCCCGTCACATCTGACACGTTTCTCCCCCCTAGTGTGATCGCGCGGGTTTTTACGTTTTCCACCTACCTCCCATAGGCGGTGCGGGGAAAACCACTTACTACCATCCCGCCCGTTCCCACTCGTGAACCCCCTCATAATCCCGACCCACGATCACCGTTGGATCTGCCCATATGAGATCCTACGACCCTCGTCTATCCTGCTCTCATGTCTCCCGATAGCCACTGCTAATCAATCTTTCTCGTCTATCTTCCTGGTCCAACGATTGATATCTATTATCCACCTGCTCGTACACCCGCCATGAAGCCTTCGCCACCTTTGACTAAGTCGTGCCTCCAAAGGACAATGGCAGCCATCTACCAGTACTCGGCACAATTATTCTTCAACAACTGCATTCAAGAACATTACGGTGAAGAACAAGAAGGACGTTCCTTGAGTAGATCACAACATTTATCAGGTATGGATCATTCTTTCATAGGACATTCATCTGATCAAGAAGGACAACAAAATATGGGAGAAGATCAAGTTCATTCATTGAAGCTGCAGATCATAGCAAAGGCCCATTTTAGATAGTTAATGTGGTTGGTGGTCAATTATGACTCCTCCATGCATAGAATAGCAGAACATTTTGTAATCAACCTCTATATATATCCAGAACTCATAATGTAATAGGGTTGATGGTTTTGGTTTTGATGTAAGATTCAACTTCTGGAGACTGTAACTACTGTGATACTTGCAACGTCTGGTCTTCATTTTCAGCTAATACAAGCTTCTTTTGCTGTTAATTGCTCACTTTCCACTTCTTCTATGTTCTAGGTTGTGCCTGTTATTCATTTTCATGTGCTCTTGATATTTAGCATTAGAGGGGCTGTCATCCCACCTCTGTGCTAGAATCTAGTATGTATCATTGAATGTGTTATGCAGGTTTTTGTTATCTTAATGCCGGCGAGCTGTCATCCTATCTGTGTATTGAGAAATAGATTTGCAGACCTCTTACTGGTTGCAGTCGGCCATCACAGGTTCTTGTGCATCTGCTGGTGTGGTCAGTATTCTCCATGTTCACCTATTCCTAAAATTGTGAGTAATTGGTGGTCTAAAGCCTTGTAGTCTGGGGTGTTCACCCATGTCTGGAGTTAAGCATAGTAGAAGTGGTTATCTGGCTTGAATACGCATCAGACCTCCCATTCATCCATTTCCAACATTTTGTTGAGTTTGTAATGTTCCCGAGCATCTCTGAAATACAACCTAGGAGAGTTTCTTAGGGTGATAACATTAATTAGCGTCGTTGCCGGGGAGAGGAGATTGAAGCTTAGCTTCCTTGGGAGACGAAACAATTCCAGATTTTGATGATAGACAAAGTCTGGGCACATTTCTGGTTGTAATCATCTATCTGGCGACTCCACATTGAAGTTCTGGCTCAGTTTGTGAGGCATACCCAGAGAAATCCTCAAAAATCACCAGCTGAACTAGTGCCTGACCCTGAGAAGGTTATCAAGTCGAAGAAAACATCGCAGAAAGGAGCATCAGGATCAGGTAAGCCTAAGAAATATTATGTATCTCTGTAAGAGGAGGCTATAGTTGAGAATGTATTATTTGAAGGTATATAGCCTAGTAGTGCTAGTAAGAAATTTCCTACAGAGATTCATACAGCTCCTTATTCAGTTAGTTCCCCTTTGGATCTCAGTCCAAAGAAGACTTCCCCTACAGTCCATCATATTCCCTTATCTCTGCCATCCATTTCATTATTTCCCACCATTCAATCTACCAGTAGCCCCCCACACACTACAGTCATGGCAGGCCAGCAAGCACCCACAAGGATGGAAAGAATTGTTGCTGCTAGATATGGACCTTTGGTCTTGCCTGTTCCTTTAAATTCCATGCCTGCAGGAGAATACCAGAAATATATGCCTGAGTTCAATGGTACAGATGGGGTAACTGCTGAAGAACACCTTGAATCTTTTTACAGTTATGCTGATAACTTAGACATTAGTGAGAATGATGTGTGGATGAGATTTTTTGTCCAGAGCCTTGATGGAGAGGCCAGAAAGTGGTTCAGAGAGTTGACCCCTAGATCTATTGCTGATATCAAAGCTTTAGATGATGCATTTTTAAAGCACTAGGAAGATAAAAAGGACTTGTTGTATTACCATACTGAGTTTGGTAACATGAAGAGAGAAAATGGGGAATCTTTGCCTGATTTTAATAAAAGATTTAATAGGATGTATAGTAAAATACCTACTGAGGTAAGGCCAACCCCCACATCTGCCAAACTCACTTATGCCAATGCTTTTGACTTTGATTTCTACCTGTTGTTGAGAGAAAGAAGATGTGCTACTCTAGCTGATATGCAAGATGCAGCCCTAGAAGTAGAATCCAATATAATGGCTGCAGAAAAGCTTAAAAGTCATGCTGACAGAAGAAGGCAGAGAGGTGAGGCTTCTTCTTCCTCTTCCTCGGCTACAGAGCCCAAATTAGATAAAATGACTAGAATGATAGAGTCATTGGCCACAGAGATAGCTAAGCTGAAGGTTTAGCAGAACTCGAGAAAGACAAGGCAGCAGAGCACATTTGCTCCCAGAAATGCAAATCCATACAGAAGAGCAAATGAGCAATTGCAAATCATTCAGAGGGGTAAAGAACCGAATGAAGAACATAAAGTTAAATCTCCTTTCCAAAATGTAGTCATGGAGGAGGAACAAGTTGAAGATGAGGATGAAATTTACTGTATGGAAGATAAAGGCAGTGCTGCCTTCTTGACAGTAGCTGAATACGAAGAAGCTTTGTTGTAGCAACAAGACAGTCAAAGGTGGGACAGAGAGGCTGTTCTGCAGTCGGATGAATAACAAAGATATAATCTAAGGTCAAATGCAAATAATGTCAAGGAGAACCCTACCCAAAGAGTTGTTGTTCAAACAAATTCATGAAATACCAGACAGAAAAGACCAACAGCAGATCCAGTCATCCTCAAAGCTCCAGTTCAAGAGGTAAGAGGTCCTAACAAGTCATCTTCTCCTTTCAGCTTTGAAGTAGAAGTTTAGAAGTTAAATATATCTGTGCCTCTGTTAGAACTTGTAAAGAGTGAAGTGTTTAGAAAGCCTATCCTTGAAGCCCTTGAGCTGAAAGCCACACAAACCTCCACCAACTCTATTAATTTGCAAGATGACAAACCTGCAGTTGCGTTGAGCCTAATGACCGAACCTGCTGATGATAATTCTCTATCTTTTTATGTCTCCTTGACCATTCATGACAAAATCCTCCACAATTGCCTGCTAGATACCGGGGCTAGCCACAATCTAATGCCTAAGGATGTCATGGAAGAGTTAGGCCTTGATATCATTAGACCACACCATGATCTATTCTCTTTTGATTCAAGGAAAGTAAAATGCTTAGGATTGATCAAAGATTTAGCTATTACCCTAACTCAGCTGCCCATGAAGAGCATGGTGATGGACATTGTGGTAGCACATGTCCCCCCTAAGTTTGGCATGTTGTTGTCTAGAGGATGGATTAAGAGACTAGGTGGGACATCACAGAATGATCTATCTTATGCCACTATCCCAGTTTTTGGAGGAGAGAGCAGGAGATTATATAGAGAAGCACAGCTGGCATACATCATCAGTGATGAAAAGAATCCTTCTAATCATCCTATATATGCAGTGGACACCGATTTTGGAGCATGTATCCTCCAAATAGAAGAATCTCAGAAGGCCTCAATGCAGATCAGGAAACTAACACTTCAGGCCAAGGAAGAGCAAGGAAGTCAAGTTTGGGAGATTTTCTTTGATGGGGCATGTTCCAGGGACATTGCAGGAGCAGGGGTGGTGCTGATATCTCCACAATGAAAAAGCACATAGCTGTCTTTTAAGCTGGCCTTCCAAGTCACAAACAATATAGTAGAGTATGAGGCTCTGATATTGGGCTTGAACGCAGCTAAAGACAGAGGAATCAAGAACATAAAAGTGTTTGGAGATGTTGATCTGATTATTCAACGGGTGAACAAAGCATTCCAAGCAAAGCACCCATGGCTGAACGCGTACAAAGATGAGGTATGGAGACTGAAAGATTCTTTTGATAGTTTGTGTATCTCATATATCCCTAGAGCCAAAAATCAGCTTGTTGATTCCCTTGCTGTGTCTGCCAGCATGTTTATCCCTCCCATGCCTCCCAGACTATTTTATGAAGTCCAAATGAAATATATACCATCCTTGCCTGATAATGTCCACCACTGGAAAGTTTTTGAAGATGATGATGAAATAAATAGGTTCTTGCAAGTCATTGACGAATTCTCTAAAATGCAAATTGACCAAGAGAATGAAGCCTTGGTAGAAAATCCAAAATCCCAGCATTAGAAATAAAATTGGCAAAGATAGCATTGTCCAACTGCCCAACAATCATATACCTAAGGGTTTAATTCCTCTAGAAAGATTGTTTGACCAACATGATGTGCCTTACAAGGCTGCTCAAAAAGAAGACCAATCTGCAGTCTGTAAGCATGATATAGGGAGTCTAGATCAGCCTAGATATATAAATCTGTCCACCCATCTGTCTGCTGATCAAAGTGCTGAATACTGCAAATTAATGAAGCAATTTGCTGATGTTTTTGCCTGGGAATGTAGTGACTTGAAAACATATGACAAGAAAATTATCCAACATAAAATTCCCTTAGAGAAAGACACCATCTCGTTCAAGCAGAAGCTGAGACCAATAAATCCTATGCTCCTCCCTCTCATTGAAAAAGAAATTAAAAAGTTGTTGGCTACCAAGATCATAGTTCCTCTCTGATATTCCAAATGGGTAGCCAACCTAGTAGTGGTGAGGAAGAAAAGTGGAGAAATCAGACTTTGTGTTGATTTCAGAAATTTAAACAGGTGCTCAAAGAAAGACAACTATCCTCTACCCAAGATGGAGCATTTGCTACAAAAGGTCTCAGGAGCCAAAGTGATGTCTTTCCTAGATGGATTTTCAAGCTTTAATCAGATTGTTGTACACCCAGATGACCATGAGAAGACTGCATTCACCACTCCTTGGGGTACTTTCATGTATGCCAAGATGCCTTTTGGACTGAAGAATGCTGGAGCTACCTTTCAGAGAGCTATGGATATAGCATTTGTGGGAGAGAAGGATAAATTTGTCTTTATCTACCTTGATGATAGAACAGTGTACTCCATCCGCCATCATGATCATTTACAGCATTTAAAGAAAGTTTTCCTGAAGTGCAGAAGGTTTGGGGTTTCAGTCAATCCTAAAAGGTCACAATTTTCGTTAGAAGAAGGCAAGCTGTTAGGACATATTGTTTATGTTGCAGGTGTCTGAATTGACCCAGAAAGAGTAAAATCAATACAGACCTTGTCTGTCCCCAGATCAAAGAAAGATATCCAGTCCTTTCTGGGTAAAATAAATTTTGTGAGGAGGTTTATACCAAATTTTGCAGAAATTGTGAAGCATATTACCTCCATGTTGAAAAAGGGGTTTGAAATCAAATGGACAGAAGCAACAAGAAAAACATTTGATTCCATTAAAAAAGCTATTATGGAGTCTCCTACTTTACTTAGTCCAGATTACAGCAAGGAGTTCCATATATATTTTTTTTCCTCTAATGACACCCTTGCAGCTGTTTTATTGCAAACTGATGAAGAAGGCTCAGAGCATCCAGTGGCATTTTTCAGCAAGACATTAAGGGATGTTGAGCTGAGGTATGACATTATTGAAAGACATTCATATGCTCTTATCAAATCTTTGAAAGCTTTCAGAGTTTATATTCTACATTCCAAGGTAATTGCATATGTGCCCTTTGCTGCAATTAAAGATGTCTTAACACAAACTGATGCTGATGGAAGAAGGCTAAATGGATTGTAAAGATGATTGAGTTTAATATAGAATTGAAGCCCACCAAGCTTGTCAGAGGTCAGGGCCTTTCTAGACTGTTAGCTGAAGAAAATTGCAGAACATTGGATATAAATTGCATGGGCTCAATTGCAGAAAATGGTCAAACAGAAGAAGTGGAAGTAGATGAACCAGAGAGAAAGCAGTCAGTGGCCGAAAATCTAGCTTCTTGTGATTGGTATTCTGTAATAATTGAATTCTTATTGAAGCTAGAAATCCATCCAAGCTCAAGCACAGGTCAAGCCAAAACGGTTAAGCTTAGGGCAGCTAAATATTGCATTAATGGAAATCTGCTCTATTGGAGGGATCCAGCTGGAGTGCTTTTGAGGTGTCTGGACAAAGAACAAGCTATGGAAGTTATGCAGCAATTTCATTATAGCATGTGTGGAGGACACCATTATTGGAAGACTACAGCTCACAAAATCCTCAAAGCTGGATATTATTGGCCCTCTTTATTTTCTGATGTATTTTCATTTGTTAAATCTTGTGACAGGTGCCAAAGATTTGAAGGGAAATAGCAGTTGAAGTCCTTGCCCTTAAAACCAATACATGAAAAAGGACCTTTTCAGCAGTGGGGCTTGGATTTCATTAGAGAAATCAATCCACATTCCAGTGGCTAGCACAGATGGATATTAGTAGCCACTAATTATTTCACTAAGTGGATTGAAGCAATCCCTACCAGAAAGACTGATCATAATGTGGTCATGAAGTTTTTAATGGAGAATATCTTCACCAGGTTTGGTTGTCCACATAAATTAGTCACAGATAATGCAGCAGCCTTCAGAGCAAAAGAGTTGGTAGAAATGTGTAATTCAATGGGCATTAAACTGGTTCATTCCACCTCATATTATCCTCAAGGAAATGGTCTAGCAGAATCTTCCAACAAGAGTTTGATAAGGATAATTAAGAAGTTGTTGGATGACAACAAAAAGAACTGGGATTCCAAGCTCAAATATGCACTTTGGGCTGACAGAGTGACCATTAAGAGATCCACAATGAATTCTCCATTCAAGCTGGTGTATGGCACAGAGGGAGTATTTCCAATTCAGCTTACTCTCCCTGTGGCAAAGTTTCTGCAAACAAAACAAAATGAGGAAGAAGACATGGCACAAAGGATCATAGATTTAGTAGAGGTACATCAAATTAGAGAACAGCTGGTTGAAAAGGCTGCAGCACATCAGAAAAAGATCAAGGAAGCTTTTGATAGTAGGACAAAGGTAGATAATTTTCAGGTCGGAGACTTGGTCCTGAAATGGGATGCACTGAAAGAAAAGAAAGGCAATCATGGGAAATTTGATGCTTTATGGACAAGGCCTTTTATTATTTCTCAGATCCAAGGGAACAACACCTTCCTACTGCAAAGCATGGGAGGAGAAGCAGTTTTTGATGGCCCAATGAATGGGCGTTTTCTGAAAATTTATGTTGTTTAAGGTCTTTGGCCTTAAGATTGTAAATATTTTACTTTTAGCAGTTTTAGTATAAGCAAAGTAGACTCCATGCCCAATGGAACACTAGAAATTTTGCTAATTGCTTTTATTCAGAGAGGCATCAATCTGCAGGTTCTTGAGACCTCACAGAGAGGATCTCATCCCCAGAAGGAGCCAGTGTTAGCTCTGCTATGTGCTTCAGTGTTTGAAGAACCAAATTTCAAATTTGGTCGTTTGTTCTTGCAAACAAGAAGCCCCGCAGCAATTTGTTTTCTCCTTCCCCTTCATTTTCCTTATTCTCCCTTAAACCCTTCAGCTCTGTTTTTCTCCCTAAACCTCGTGTAAGCCCCTCTTCCATCTAGCCCCTCAGCGCTAAAGCTTTACCCATATAACCGCGCCTACGCAAACGAGCGTTATACGACAATCCTGCGCTTTCTCATCACATTAGTCACATAAAACATGTGCGTTTTTTCAGCCGTATGATCGCCCATCTCCCGATCCAACGGTAATTTCTTGTCTCGCTGCCGAAACCTGCACGCGCATTAACCTGCGAGGAAAGCGGTTTTCCGCCCGTCACATCTGCCACGTGTCACACTCCTATTATGATCGCGCAGGTTTGTACGTTTGCCACCTACCTCCTGTAAGTGGTGAGGGGAAAACCACTTACTACCGTCCCGCCCGTTCCCACTCGTTAGCCCCCTCGTACTCCCGAGCTGCGATCACTGTTGGACCTGCCCATATGAGATCCAACGGCCCTCGTCTATCCCGCTCTCACGTCTCCCGATAGCCACTGCTAATCAATCTCTACCGTCTATCTTCCCGGTCCAACGGTTGATATCTATTATCCACCCACTCGTACACTCGCCATGAAGCCTTCGCCACCTTTGACTGAGCCATGCTTCCAAAGGACAATGGCGGCCATCTACCAGTACCCGGCGCAGTTATTCTTCAACAACTGCATTCAATAACATTACGGCCGAAGAACAAGAAGGACGTTCCTCGAGCAGATCACAGCATTTATCAGTTATGGATCATTCTTTCATAGGACATTCATCTGATCAAGAAGGACAACAAAATATCAGAGAAGATCAAGTTCATTCATTGAAGCAGCAGATCGTAGCAAAGACCCATTTTAGATAGTTAATGTGGTTGGTGGTCAATTATGACTCCTCCACGCATAGAATAGCAAAACATTTTGTAATCAACTTCTATATATATCTAGAACTTAGAATGTAATAGGGTTGATGGTTTTGGTTTTGATGTAAGATTCAACCTCTGGAGACTGTAACTACTGTGATACTTGCAACGTCTGGTATTCATTTTCAGCTAATACAAGCTTCTTTTGCTGTTAATTGCTCACTTTCCACTTCTTCTCTGTTCTAGGTTGTGCCTGTTATGCATTTTCATGTGCTCTTGATATTTAACATTAGAGGGGCCGTCATCCCACATTTGTGCTAGAATCTAGTATGTATCATTGAATGTGTTATGCAGGTTTCTGTTATCTTAATGCCAGAGAGCTGTCATCCTGTCTGTGTATTGAGAAATAGATTTGCAGACCTTTTACTGGTTGTAGCCGGCCATCACAGGGTCCTGTGCATCTGCTGGTGTGGTCAGTATTTTCCATGTTCACCTATTCCTCAAACTGTGAATAATTTGTGGTCTAAAGCCTTGTAGTCTTGGGGTGTTCACCCATGTCTGGAGTTAAGCATAGTAGAAGTGGTTATCTGGCTTGAATATGCATCAGACCTCCCATTCATCCATTTCCAACATTTTGTTGAGTTTGTAATGTTCCCGAGCATCTCTGAAATACAACGTAGGAGAGTTTCTTGGGGTGATAACAGTTCTAAGTCGAAATGATATATATTTATTTATGTGGCTCATTAGCTCTGGTTCTTCTTCTTTGTTTAGGGCAATTTCCCTTTTGAATAGTAATGAAAACTGTGGTTTAGTTCTAGAACATACTTCTTTTATTACAGTTAAATTTCTTAACATATCAGACATTGTAAAATCTATTCTTGATACATTATAAAGTTTGGTTGTGAAATTTAGTTGTTTTTACATAGGCATATATATATTTATTTCTTTGTTTCCCCTAGAACTATAATTTTTCCTCTGTTCCAGTTGTATTCGGTATAACTCTGGAAGTTCTCGTTCATGGTCTTATAATTCTCTTTTAAGATTTGCAGCATAGTAAACCCATAAGGAATATTTCCTTGTAAAGTTTTTCGCCACTTTCAGTAATAAATCTCACTGAGTTTTTCTTTAAAAAAAATAAACTTTCTGGTCACTGTAGATTTCTAAAGTATAGTTAGTAGTTCTTCTAGTGGTCAGTATGCCTTAACTAAAGTAGTTTCTAAACAGTTTTTCTCAACAACATACATATCTTTGCTTAATTATTAACTATCCTACAGAGAGTTAAATATATAATTATCTAACTCTGGTAGTATATTACAAAAATTTAAATATACTTATCTGATTCCGGTATATTCTATCAGTTGTTGAATCAAGTTCGACTAGAAACATTGATTTGCCTCCTAACCATGAGACTCTCTTCAAGCCTAAGTCTCCCCGGAGTTGTCACCCACATGCAGGGTGATTTCCTGTAGACTAATAACCTTACTGTTTCATGTAGACTAACAGTCTTACTATTTTACAACTATCTAGCAACTATCTAGTCTAGCCTGTAGACTAATAGTCTTACTATTTTACAACTATCCCACATGCAGGGTGATTTCCTGTAGACTAATAACCTTACTGTTTCATGTAGACTAACAGTCTTACTATTTTACAACTATCTAGCAAGTATCTAGTCTGGCCTGTAGACTAATAGTCTTACTATTTTACAACTATCTAATCTCATGTAGACTAACAGTCTTACTATTTTACAACTATCTAGCAACTATCTAGTCTGGCCTGTAGACTAATAGTCTTACTATTTTACAACTATCTAATCTCAACCGAACGTAGCACCTCGAATTTTTCTGACATATCAGCACATAAATCCCTCACTTTCCTCTACTCTATTCATATCAGCACATAAATCTCTCACTTTCCTCTACTCCTTGATAGCTTCCCTTGAGAATAAATCTACAAAGAAGTAGTTAGGGATAGGTAACTACCTATCCTAACTAAGTTGCATGTGAGAGTTACATAATCATAATTATCAAGACATTTGTTTCATACACATTTTAATCAAAATAATAAATATATAATCTTAAATAGTAATATTCAATTTATTTGCTGCAGTAATTAAATATTTATGTTTACAATTTACTGGAACATCACAGCGCTTGCACTTATATTGATTCTTTTATTGTATATTTTATTTGTTGGGTTTGTTTATTTTAATTAGAATTTGGTAAGGATTTGATGTAATTACAATTTGGGGTGTGGACTTTTTATAATTCTATGGTCTTTTAGATATATATTTTTATTATTGTTTTTAGATATATTTTTTGGTCTATTTATTCAGATTTAATAAAAATTTATTAAAATCACAATTTGAATAATAAATTTTTCATAATTTATGAATTTTACCTACTAAATCTATATATAATAAAGATCATTTTTAACCACGTAAATCAAAATTTAACCCAACAAAATATATATATATATACCAAATTTCGTTAAATCCATGAAGTAAATTAAAAAATGTATTCAATTAAACTGAATAATTGGTCAAATTCAATTTCGTCTGCCATTGTTCTCAATCGTAAAACAATCACAATGATTTCGATTCAACCATTGCTTTAGTTGATCCTGATGTTGGGACTCCTCAATGGGTTATGTTTTCTATTTCTCCTCGACATTTTTGGTAACTTAGAGATTTCTGGCTTAGATGCATAGGCTGCATTTCCACCTCCCCGTTGTAAAGCAATTAAAATTAAATTTATATATATGGTAATAATATGAGTCAAATCAAAAAGGGCAAAACAATGTGGCAGATATAACCAAAGTGAATACAATTATAACAACATATAGGTCGATGGTATTAAAAACAAATAATTTTAAAAGTTGTATCACTTAATTTATTAATAGATTTAAGAGTGAATTATTTATTAATTCAGATGGTTTTGCTAGTTTTATATCTAAGGTTGAGATGAAAAAGAGTTATTATTATGGAGAAAATTAAAATACACACAAAATAAAATTTCGACACTTCCCCAAAAAAAAATTATTGTTCTATTTTACTTTTAAATGTTAAATTGAAAAAAATTATTTTTCTATTTTATTTTTAAATGTCAAATTGAAATCTTAATTTAAATTTGATAAATATGATACAACTTTGCTACTCATATTGTATAATAGAATGTAATGTGATAGCAATCATAAATAAAATACGACAGTATTCCAAAATAACATTTAACACATACCAAAACCCAAACAATGTTAGAGTATTTTATGCAATTTAGTACTGGTGTTGCTATGTGTGAGTTAATATCAGCCTGCGCGCTCCTCCTTTGCTCGCTGGTTCTTGGACAGATCTTGTTGTTCTTTTTTCAGATGGTTGACTATTTGATTTTTTGGTGCTTCTTTTGCACTTTATAGATGAGTTGCATTATCTAGGGCAATATTGGCTTTTCTGAGCTTTATTTGGGATCTATTTTTAGCAGATTTGCATGTGGCTTGGTCCACGTTTCCGCATATGCTTCTGACATTTGCTCTTTGTTATCTTCTTATATGAATGTTTCTGCATATACTTTTTACATTTGCTCTATATACTCTTATATTAAGCTTTTTCTTCTGAAAAAAAAATATCAGCGTTCCATCTTCTCAATATTTTTAAGGACCTTTACCATGAAATTAGCAGTAATCTTTGTACGATTACATAATGGCATTATGTCAGAAGAAATTCCAGTTGACTGCAGAGTGTCTGATATTGTCTTGAGACAAATCACAGAAGACGATGAAGGAACTGCAAGCTCGCCGTGATGTTGGTGTATAAATGAGTTGTGTACAACATCTTCCTCTGTCTGGGACTCCATGCAGATCTTGCTTTTGTGAAGTTCAAGTTGCCAAAGTCAAGGGGACAACGGCCAGTTTCATCTGCAAGGCAAAAGCTCCTCCTGCCCAGACACCACAGAATTTGAAGGCCAATGCCTGCATTTCTGAGGTGGAGTGCCCAAAGAAAGGCTCAACGCTACACCGGCTGAGCTCAAACTTCAGCACTCTTAATCATCGTATCAAAACTGCCAATGCCTAAAAGCTTTAAAGCTTTACCCCCTTCCTCTTCCGTAGCCTAAATATTACTACAGTAGCACAATATGGGTTAACATGTATTTTCCAGTTTACGAGTTGGATTCAAAGGACATTTAAAATTGGAATATTTTGAAATGTGGATGAGAACAAACTTCACATCAATTTGGATGAGTATAAATAATTGAATTAAATTATTTGAGGGTTTGATATTTACATTTACTATGTGAATATTTAAATTAAATTATTATGTGAAATTAGATCATTTGCTTTATAAATTTAATTTGGTAAAATATCAAATTAAATATTAGACATTTAATAATATTTTGGGTTTTAAAGTGTTTTAATTTTTGTAAAATTATTTAAATTTAAATGATTTATTATGGATTAATGATAATTTGGTGTTAGAAGATATTTTAAATGTTATGAGAAAAATAATGGTTAATATGTTGATAAAAACGAAACTAAAATTAGATGTGTATTATGCCTTATGTTTGAAACATAGTCTTTTTAGTGCTAATCAAGTTATTCAAAAAGGATAGAATGTAATTCTTTAGGTTAATAATTGTTTTGTATATGATAAACCTCCGTGTAAGAGATGTTGATTGCTAGGAAGAAGATAAAAAACAATAGAATGTATGAGGTCATTAGCTCATGGACTGAAAACAAGCAAACCCCATATTGTTATTGTTATTGGGTTCCAAATTGTGCTTCCTTTTTTAGTTCTTTTGACCTTTTTTTTAACTTTTGATTACTAGAAACTTTTTGACAATTTTTTTAATTGATGAAACATCCAATTGATCTTGATCGTGAGAATATGTTGGGCCTGTGCTCATTCTTGTTCCTTTTGTCGTGTCTTTTAAAAACATTATCCGCTTGCTCTTGTTTACATGGCCAGTCCTTAATATCCAAATCATTGGGTGGCACATTTCCACCAACATTCCAAGTGCCTACTAATACTCTGGCAAGAACGAAAGAAGAAATATTATGAAAAGTGAGGTGTGGCTCCACTCCCTAAATTGATAAAGAACAAAAAAAATTGGAAGCAAATATTTGATATTATTTAAAAGAAATGCATACTATATAAAGATTATTTTTCTCATGAAAAGAAAGCTAATAATGACCCTGCTTTATCATCCAACCAAACATTATTAACAAGTAAACTTGGTTATATGAAGGGGTTTCATTAAAATTGTTCCTTAACACAAATTGTTTCCCCTAATATTGAAATGCTTGTCATATTCTAAATATTTAATTGCTTGGAAACTTTTTCAAATAACATAATGCAAAGTAATGTCATTATGCAACAAGTCAACGCATGCCATAATCACTAGACAAATACAATATGGAACACTACACAATTAGAAATTGTCATTCATTGTATGCAAAGTTGATTTTTTTGCAAATGTTGTGAAAATAAATCACTGACAAATTTACCACTATTTGTTTTCCACCATTTGATATGCTATTACAGGGGCAATATAGCATTAATAAATTATTTGAACCTTCTAAATAGGAAATTTAAAACGTGTCATAGGAATAGAATAATCGTAGACGCATCTTTCCATGAACATAATGAAATAATGGGCTCTTTGGAGTTTAGCTCCTATTGCTATTTATGGAAAAAATAAATGATGCACTAATGCTAAGGTAAAAACTATTTGAGCTAGAGTAAAGGCAAGGAATCATGGATAACACTTATGAAAGGAAATCATTAAATATCTTTTTTTTTTCTAAGTATGATTAATCTATTAATATGATACAAAAATGGTAATTACATAGAGGTATATCCTCCAAAGTACTAAGCAACAACCATCACAAAATAATTCGATCTAGCTGTGACTGCCCCAACAGAGGGGAAACCAGTCCAAGAAATCAAAAATACCCACATATGGGTTGGTAGTTTTGACCAAAAAACAAAATGGCATTTCAGACATTGCATTGATCTAATCATAAAACATAAATTTAACCGTAAACTCCCAGTCAGCATGAGAAGCATTGACCTGGCAAAAAAAGCGACACTTGGCTGCCCAGTGTCAGGACAAGAGGTTGTCCAGGGTCGGTTCTTCTTCAATCCTGCATGCATATTTGTACCAATCATCCTCTTCAGCTGACGTGTCCGTGCCCTGAGTTGGGTGGATGGCTTTAGTGTTCCCCATGCCTGCATGCAGGCCAGACGTGTTGCCTCATCGGCTGCTAGAAGCTTGAGTGTCGCCAAGCTTGCTCCCCACAGCTTATTGATTGCCAGCCAGTGCTTTGCCATGCAAGGTGGCTCTATCAACGTCGGGTTGCTTTTCGCCTGGGCTGCAAACACCTTTGTTGCTTAGAGCTACCCTGTTCAGCTCTTTGTTGTGTGCACACAGAGGTGACAACAGATCCATTTCTTCAGTAAAAGTAATAGTAACAGTAGCAGTGATGACGGGCCAGTTCAGAGTGCTGCGAAAATGAAATTGAGTGGTATGGGGTGTTGGGTGCGAGGGGAGGGGGAAATTTGCTATATGAACTGCAGCGTCCCTCTGTTTAGAACCTTGAAATCGAGTTCTTCCCCTTCCACTTCGAGTGTCTAGATATCGGCCAGGGAAAGAGCCGAATGGATTAGGATTGTCTGTTGAAGAAGCAGGGGAAGCAGAGTCAAGGCTGGGAGTTGCAGGAGGGTGGATGCTTCCACCGCACGTGCCTCCCCTCCTATTTCTCATTCTATTACGAACCATGGCAGGATTGAAGGCAAGGTTAGCAGTCGGGGAGGTGGTGGAGGTGGTGGAGTAATTGTGTAGAGGATGGACTGAGGATGGCTGAGCCAGAGCTAAGTTGCAGAGCCTGGTTTGTGAATAATTAAATCCATTACCCAGGTCAATGCAGCTTAGCAACCAACATCGGCAGCCAGTGACGGTGCAAGAGCATGGCTCAGAGGCTTGCGGGGGGCAGACACACTGGAGCAAGGGGGGAGGGATAACATAATACTTTGCAGACTCCATAGCTATGAAAGAGGTGGAGCAGTCTCGGCCTTGGGATGCATTTAATGGCTCCTACAAGGTGCCTTGAATGTGCCTCAAGTGGGCTTGGGGGAGGACGTAGGTGGCCATGTGGCCAGCCCATTCGCCGCCCGATTGTCTTGTCAATTTAATTACCTGGATAATCACCCTCATCCGGGTGGAAATCATTAAATATCCTTGCTCATTTGCAATAAAATTTCATTCTATGTATCGATTGGGCAACGAAATCACCAATGTAGATACTCAATTGGAACATACTTATTATTTATGCTCTTTGATATAAAATCAAAGTCCCTCTATTTGCTTGGTCGCACATCTGGCTTAAGTAGACTGCAGTATGTATCAACCAACTTTGCAATTGGGCCATTGGGAGCCTCTTCCTTTGTTCCATACTTGAACTCATCCACAAATATCTTGTGCATCTCTTTCTCAACGTCGTTAAGATTTACCTCATCCTTTTTTGTAGGGAATTGTATTATTGCATGTGCCTCGCCTATTGTGAAAAACTGCAGGAAGGCAATGCCTTTGAATCCCAACAATAAGTGAATCCCATTGAGTGCATCTTGAATATCATGTCTGAAGGAAAAATAGAATCCCAACTGCTTGGCTTTAATTTCTTAACACTTGTGACAACCCACTACCTCATATTTCATAATGTAGACACTTGATCTTAGAAACCATTGGACAAAGGATAGAATGATGACATCCGTATATGGTAGCATAGTCACCCACTTTGGGTCTAAAACATCAAAATGAAACTTGATTACTCCCTTGAGGGACGCCCTTAAACTCTGCCTCTATGTTTTTTTACTCAATATGGTAACTAGAGTACCATCAATGTAAAGTTATATGATGCAAAATGTCAGTGCCCATTTACATTGGCTTCATCTTTAAATATGGTTTTAAGATGTTCTACATGCACATACTAAATACATGTTCAATTGGACATCAAAGCCAAGAAACCATATGAATATAAAGACAACAACCTTCTTGATTTGTAATGGGTTGTTTTGATGTTCAAACATATATGAGAAAGAATACACAATAGAGATTGCATTTTATTATGATTTTCCTCTTCTTAGTCTATGCAAGAATCGTTCTAATGCAGTCCCTAAAAATTAAAAGAAACACGGAAAAAAAGTGTGAGAGACTTAATAATCACTAGCACAACCATATATGTGATCAACTTTGTTACTGGATTCACCACACTAGGGTGGAAAATTCATTTCTAATCCAAACTAGCAACATGGAATTGCCAAATGACACAATAAATCGTACCAAAAACTACACCATTTCCCAAAAAACACAAGCCAAAAAATAAGTAGAAATAGACCTCACAATTGAAAGCTAAACAATAAGTAGAAATAAACCCCACATAATTCAATCAAACCATGGGTTCAAGGATAACTTGTAAACTTTCACTATTATGTTTATATGAAGAAAATTGTAACTATCAACTTTTGGACATTTCTTAGCTTGGAAATCTTTGTTTAATATTTTCAAATTCATGGCATAGTTCAGATAAATTGATTTCTACTAATTACATGGAAAACTGCAGATAATTCTAAGTTGGCTCAGATGATGATAGGGTAGCAATACTCTCTATAGGGACCATTTCAGGGGAATCGCCACATTGAGCCAAGTCACGGTAAACCAACTTATTCAATTCCTCACAATTACATGGTTGTTCTAGTCGATTTCCAATAGTTACATGATTAGCATGAATTTCAACCTTCTACTCCAGTGTTGATATTTCATTACCAGGATTATCTGCAAGCCCTACATGGTCACAGTTAGAATGTACAGTAGCATATTTTTAGGGTACCACGCTCCCAATCCTTAAATTTGAGACAATTGTTGTAACCGCACGCACAATTCACATATTTTGGTGATAATTCATTCAAGACATTTATGCATAACTACAAGACAAACTTGCTACTTCAAGCACAAAAATGAAAGACAAATCTTCCCAAATCTTGGCCAGATGATTTTCCAAAATATTTTATACCTTCTGTATATCTTTGCACCTTTAGGGGCAATTGCTAGTTTTATCCTCACAAAATGTATTAGATTGGCATTTAGTCGAAGCTAGTTGGCAACAAAGAAAACCCCAGAGAAAATTACACTTTATCAATTGATACAGATTAAAGCATGGACTACTGAGACCTCATTTTAAAAATCTATTATTAAGGTAAACTCTGCAAACTAGATTGCAACTATAGATCCAACAAAATTGCCCAAAAAACAACTTTGCAGTAAGCAACCATTTATCAAGCTTGAGAATCTATCGACATCTTGTTTGACAAGGCTCCAAAGCTACTACTACTAGAGTTGCGCTGGTCTTCTTCATTGTGCGAGGCTTGGATTTCAACAATTTGACTGCACATTGTTTCATTTTCATCTTCTAGGTGGTTAACACGGGCTTTAAGAAGTTGCACTTCATCCAGAAAGAGGATTGATTTTTGATACTACTGAAAATGCTTGTGAAAGTTCTGTATGGATGGCAATAAAAACACTGGAAGCATTGGTTCCTCTATAGGCTACAAGGGTGGAGCCCAAATAAACCATGCAACTAAGAGAACAGAATAAGGAAGACCAATTTGAGAAACACAAATTGTTATACCCTTATATTATATATTTGACCCATATATAATATTATTGTTATTATAAACCCTTTTTCTTAAAAAATCAATTTGTGAAAAAGCCAAACTAAATACTTTATTCGGCATGATAATTTTTAATTTACATTGTATTTTTAAAGTTGGTAAAAAACCCATGATTATATTAATTATTATATTAGAGAATAAAATATTTTCAAATAAAAATACCAAAATTATAAATATAATTTTAAAAAAGTTCTAAACCCATGAAATTTAGAGCCTACCTAATATATAGTGTCTGGAATTTGGTGAAGTGTTTAAAAAAAAATTAAAAACCACCCAACCTAAAAATAAATAAAATCAAATTGAATATAAAGCAATAAAATTTAATAGATACTGAATTGTGAAACACTTCTATGTGTACCCGTTTTTTTTTTCAGAAGAAAAAGCATCATAGTATTATATTGAGTCAATATAAAAGGTCAGATAATACATAAGGGCTCAAAAATAGCCAACTTGCCAGCATATATGAGGCAATAAGTCTGTAGAAATAGGACTTCCAAAAGGAAGCCAAAACGTCATCAGTCCATATTCACAGCTAACAATCTTCAGAAAAAAGAGCAATAGATGTCTAGACACATATAACAAAAAGAGATAGTGCATAAGGATAGCCAAAAAAGCTTGATATATACTAGAGTAAGCAGAAAAGATGAATAGAAAGACTCATAACCCAGGGATAGAAAAGTCCTGGATGAAGCAAGAGAATTCTCCATTAGAAACCATCATAGACCATGAACCAGGATCTAAAGATAGCCCGTTCTTTGAGAGACAGTCAGCTTGGACGTTTTGGGAACGGTAGATATGGTGAATTGAGCAATCTTTCATGCGTCTCTAGAAAAACATAATCCTGTCCATCCATCCAGTCAAATGAGGACTACTAATGTGGCAAGCTCCCTTTACATGGTTGATCATTGTTTTTGGATCGCCATAAATTGAAATGTCCTAGATATCAAAAAACACACAGAAAGCAAGCAGTCTTGCAAGAGCCCTTGCCTCAGCCAAACTGTTTGAGTCATTCCCACCATTCCATGATATAAAGTATTGTAGCTTCTCGTCCATAATAATGTGGACACCACAGCCACAAGTATTATGTTGCTCAGCCCCATCAAAAAAAGCACAGGGAACATTGTTGAGAGGGTTTTCAATCTCTTTTTTACAATCTTTTTTCATTTTGGGTTGTTTCAATGGCATAGCATCGTGGACGGAGATAATATGATGCAAGATAGACTTATGAGGTTCTTTTGAGTCTTTGAAGATTTTGGCGTTCCTCCATTTCCATGAGCACCATAGGACAATGATGAACATAGATCTCTATGATTCTCTTTGAGCGCACCACCATTCAAAAGCTACCTAGATTGAAACAAAAGCAACGTGAGGGAAACCATAAAGCAGAGACAATTCATACCAGATTTGAAGGGAGGAATAGCACTGGAAAAACATATGATGATTGGATTCCTTCGCAGCTTCGCACATTGAACATCTACTCGGTCCATGCCAGTGCCTTTTCCTCAAATTTTCCCAAGTCAAATTTCTGTTATTGAAAACCAGCCACGAGAAAAGAATCATTTTGATAGGGCACCCCGACTTCCATAAACTCGGAGGATATATAGGATGGGAACTAGATGCCTTTAATTTAATCATATTAGCGTAAATATCTTTAACACGAGCCAGTAGCTTTGCATTTGGCACAATCCACATACGATGATCCGCAGACCCTGAGCGATGGAAGCCAAAGCTACAAAGGGAATCCTTTACAGATTTCCATAGAGAAATCAAATGATCTGGCAGGTGAAGATCATGGGCATCTTTCCATAAAGGAATAGGGTCGTGCCAGATTGATATTAATTTATCCCACGTAAAGATGCCATTTCTGTAAAAAAATAATAAGAGGCTTTTAGGGATGAGTAAGCATTCCCGCCCACCCATAATGAGATCAATTCCAATTAAAATTCGGCTGCCAAAAAAAAGACTCCATCTCAAATTCTCTAAGAAGTATTGTTGAACTTTATGGAGGTTGAGCCAGATAGCAGATCCTAGTTTGACTCCAATTGAACCCCTCTTGTACCAAAACTCCAAATCTTTACCTTGCGAGTATTTCTTTTTAATGGTGATACTCCAGGGCCCGTCACCATAAATACCCCTCCACAGTGTTTTGCAAAGGAGCGCTTTACCAAAAATCCGCAGGTCTAACAGGCCCCAACCACCAAGCTTCTTTGGTAAAGAGATCTTATCCATTTTGGACAGATGGATTTTCCTCTGATTTGATCTTCCACCCCATATAAAATTTGCAGAAACTCTGTTCATTTTATGTATAATACTTGCTAGAAGGTAGAAAATATGAGCCCAATAAATAGCTAATTGCGTTAAGACTGCCTGCGTTAAGATAATTCTTCCAGCCAAGGAAAGAGTCTTATATTCCCATGCCGAAATCTTTTTGTAGTATCTTTATAACACCCATAGCCGATCCGCTTTGGAGTAGCCCTTGGCCTTCAGCTGAAATCCCAGATATTTCAAACTTTCCTTTAGCGATCTCGACTCTATACCGAGCAATTCAGATATCCAATTCACCAATTCCATGTTGGTATCATTGTGGAAAAGGGTAGATTTTGCTCTATTAATTTGTAACCTAATAGCCCTCTGGAATCTATTCAAAATGCCGTTTAGGCAAATCCAAGATACCCTGCAAAGCATAGCAAAGATGAGCACGTCATAAACAAAGAGGTTGTGAGAGATATAGATGTCCCTGCTGATCATGACAGGCCTGCATCTATTATCAGCCACTGCCTTATTAATCTAAAGGTTGAGAGAGTTCATTGCCAGTATAAATAAAAGAGGGGAAAGGGGCACCCCTGACGAAGACCCATTTTCGCTGGAAAGAAGGAAGAAGGCAATCCATTTATGATGATCGAGTAGTGGACATTCTCAACGCATGGCATAATCCAATTGATGGAATTTGATTGCAGGCTGATCTTTGCCAATAAACATCTAATGAATCCCCAATCTAAACAATCATAGGCTCTTTGCAGATCAATTTTTAGAATGACCGCATCTGTTTTCCTTGATATCATTGAGAAAAGACTTTCCTGAGTTACAACAATTGCATCCAAAATGTTACGCCCCTTTAAAAATGCATGTTGGTCCTTGGACAGGAAGGTGGCCAGAGTCGATTTCATTCTTTCAGCAATAATTTTGGTGATAATTTTGAAAGATATATTGCATAATGAGATCGGCCTGAAATCTTGGAAAGATTTCGCTTCTGCCTTTTTTGGGATTAGAGCGATTTGTGTGGATGTTGTGTACTGATGAATATTTCCATAAATTCGAGAAGCTTCAACCATCCTCATCAAGTCTTTTTTGATAATATCAAAAAAGTGAGTGAAAAATTCTATGGTCCAGCAGTTCGGGCCTAGGCATTTATCCTTTTTGAAAGTTTTAAGAACTCTAAGGAGCTCCTCCTCTGTGATTGGCTGTAGTAGGCTCGCGTTTTTCTCATCATCGAAAATTTGTGGAGCCAATTCAATACCCCATAGAATGTCTTGAAAATCACATACTTCCCTTCTTTTGTACTGGTTTTTGAAATGCCTCATAGCTTCATTACATATATCATGTTGAGATATGAAAAAACCACCCTTGCCATCATTAATTCTCCATATTGTATTTTTTTCGCGCCTGGCATTTGCATATTTATGAAAAAATATTGTGTTCAGGTCACCAGCCTTCAGCCATATTGCCCTGCTTTTGAGCCTCCATGAGGCCTCCTCCTATTCCAAAAGATTTTGTTTTTCTTTTTTCAAGATCTCTTATACGGCATTTCATGCTGAGAGGAAAAAAATTTGCTTCCGTAGACCCTACAATCCTATCCATCTCCTTTTGTATATCTTGAAGCGCCTGTCTGTCCCTTTTTCTTTTATCATATTTCCATTCTTGAGCACTTTATATCTTTATATTCCGTGTAGTATTGTATATTCGCATGTATTAGATTTAATATTTGATAGGATTCGCGGGAAAACTAGGTTTGTGGAGAACATCCCGAAAGTAGTAGGGTCAACGAAGACATCACAATAGTCAACACCGAACTTCAAAATTGTTAACCTCTGACTCGGACCCAGGTCCCAAATAATTGAAGGCACAACTACTTACCAATACCGTTCTTGATTTATATCAGTGGCAGAAAATGGAGGGAAAGTAGTATACAGCACATTCCAGCGGAATATTTTGGCAGCGGTGTACATCGTGCCCTTATAATGAGAAATAAATAGCATCCACTCCACTGGGGTGAGCCTTATTTCCACCCCTATAGGTTTATTAATGCACCCCTAAGTACATGTGACATGACAGGGATGCTACATATCGATGAGTGCCATACGTGTCCATGGACTTGCCGGTGATTCGGTCACTGTACCTCCAACAAGCTCCACTCTTCAATGTAGAAGTTGTCATATGGCAGATAGGACAGTCCACCATACTCATTCAATGCAACTTAGATAGATAGAATTTCAAAATTCAAATGTTATGCCCGCGCCCAACATTTCAAATTGCCAGTAAGCAAGGTTGTCGTAGTTGTTTATGAAGATGAGAGGAGTGCTTCTCCTATGTTTTTAAGCATGAACCAGCAGCCAAAATTCTTACGACCTCTCAAAATGAACTTGTCACGGCAGTGGTCTGTGCTGTCAAAAAAATCCCACAGCTCTCGTCCCCTTCCCGCAGCGCCAAGCTAAGTGTTAGTGTTGGGGTTTTAAATGCAAGTGCCAGAGATGCAGATTGGAGTTGGAGCAATCTCTAAGGCCGCTCCTGGAGCCCATAACCAGAGAATTCATAAAATTGCTTGGCAAAGCAATGGAGGAAATCAATGCTTCAGAAACAAGCTTGGCAAAGCAATGGAGGAAATCAATGTTGCAAGGTCTCTTCAATTGCATCCTCTTGACGCTGATCTTCGGGCATGCGAAAAATTTGCAAATCTTTTTTCAAAGGTGCAAGAGGTTATTAGGGTCCCCCGAGTTGAAAACGGAAGAATAAAAGAAGTGGGTCAATGCGTCTTTTGTGTCTGCCTATTTTGTAGGAACGCAGTCAAACAGGTTTCTCGGGATAATGATAGGGAATCCTGGAAACCGTTCAAAGAATTGTGTCAACGAACATTCTAAAGAGGGACATATCCTAGGGTTCCTCAAGAATCTTTTGGTGGATGAAATGACGGGGGCAAGTTTTAATGCCCAAGGAATCAATGGCCACAAATTTCTGCTGCTTGCCATGTGGGATCATCCTGCTACCAGCTCTGGTAAGATGCTCCCGGTGTGAGTGATTAAGACGATATCCAACCATACTGTTCTGTTGGTGTCGTTATCATTCTTTTATATTTTCATTAAATCAACTTGTTTTTCTTTATTAATTTTTAATAAAGCAAATTTATTCTTCACTCTTTTTCTTTTTGACCAACAAAAATTTTACCCACAATTTTTTCCAAATTTTTGTTGGAGTCACGATTGTCGTTACACCAAAACCCGCAGGTGTTAGTAAACGAACACATCGAACCTGCAGGAGTTAGTAAATGGACACATTGCTAGATTTAAGCACATGCCACGAAACACACCGAGAGCGTTGGATTATCCTTCTACACTGCCATTAACGGGGAGCCCAACAATATCCCCCCCAACACAAGCTAGGTGTGTCTTGAAGTCGAGCCTTTTGGCTCTGATACCACTTGTTGTTCTTCATGCTCCTGAATTTGCTGCTCATTTTCTTGCATTGGGGGATGTTTTCCTATTCCTCTTTAAACCTATCAATAATCTTCTTAACCTCCAACTCACCTACAGTCCTCTTGAACATTTCTGACTCATTAAATATAACATCCCCGCTTCTAATAATTTTATGTTTGACTGGATCCCATAGACGATAACCAAAATCTTCATCCGCATATCCCAAAAAATGCATTTCATAGATTTATCATCTAGCTTAGTTCTATTTTCTTTGAGAATATGTACGAACGCTTCACATCCAAAGATTTTCAAGTGAGAATAATTCAAATTATTACCAGTCCAAACTTCTTCAGGGATACCGCCATCCAAGGCTGTAGTTGGAGTTCTATTTATGAGGTAGCAATCGGTCCTGACTGTTTCAGCCCAAAAATTCTTCTCCAAACCAGAATTGGACAACATACTTCGCACCTTTTCTATAATGGTGTGATTCATCCTTTCTGCGACACCAATATGTTGAGGAGTACCAAGCACATCCTTCTCATGCTTTATGCCAAACCTGTTACAATATTCCTTAAATGCATTTGAGCAATATTCTCCACCGTTATCCATTCTTAAACACTTCAGCAATTTGTTAGTCTCTCTTTCAATAGCAACATAGAATTTTTGAAATATTCCAAACACTTCACTTTTATTTTTCATAGGATATGCCTAAACCTTCCTGAATACATCATCTATAAATGTTACAAAATATGATGCTCCTCCTAACGAATTGATGTTAACAGGCCCAAACACATCTGAGTGTACCAATTCTAACACATTTTTCTTTCTGTCATGGCCACCTCTAAGGAATGAAACCATACTTTGTCTGCCATATATACAATGCTCACAAAGATCAAGATTGTAGGATTTCAAACCTGGCAATAAATTTTTACCAACAAGGATTTTTATGCTCTTCTCACTCATGTGACCCAAACGCTTATGCCACAGATCTGCTGAATTTCCTTCTTTTGTGACAGCAGCCAAATCTGATTTTTCTATCAATGTCTTCAATATGTATAATGCTCCTGTCTTGGGTCCTTTGGCCACAACCAATGCGCCTTTGCTAATTTTCCAACCCCCTTTTCCAAATCTTGTCGAATAGCCTTCATCATCGAGTGGTCCCATAGAGATTAAACTCATGCGCATTTCTGGTACATGCTTCACCTGTTTCAACAATATATCTTTTCCATTTTTCATCTTGATCTGGACATCTCCCACTCCAACAATACTACAAAAATGATTATCTCCAAATGCACTCTACCATAATCACCAGGATTATATAAAACAAAACTATCTTTGCATGGGGTTACATGGTGAGATGCCCCAAAGTCAAGGATCCAATCAAAGCTACTGCTAGATGTATATACGCATGCATCCTCTACTGAAACAGAAAACAACACATCACCATCTGTGGCTACAGCAGTAGTCTCACCTTTATTTGTGTTGGATGACTTGTGATTTGTACTAGACGGTCTCTGATCCTTTTGTCCTTTCTTCCAGAATCGACATTCTTTCTTCATGTGCCCGGGTTTGCCACAATGAAAGTAGATGATTTTGCCTCTCCATGATTTTGATCGGCCTCTCGATCTTGATCGCCCTTGCCGGCCTTGATCCATTCTCCTACCACGATCAACTAGAGCTAGAGCCTCTCCTCCCTGGTTTTCCGCAATTGACTTGCATTGCAGCGCCTCATTCATTAAATTGCTGCTAACATCATCAAAATTCAGGGTCCCTGTAGTTGTTGAAGTGCTCATAGCTACAATTAAATTTTTCCAACTGTCTCACATAGAGCACATCAGCAATATAGCTCTAATTTCATCATCTAAAATGATTTTAATAGAGGCAAGTTGATTAGTAATAATATTAAATGCATTCAAGTGCTCAAGAACTGAAGCAACCTCCTTCATTTTGAGATTATAAAATTTCTTCATCAAGAACACTTTTTTTGATGTTGTGTTCTTCTCATATAGATCATGGAGCTTCTTCCATAATCCTTCAGCAATCTTTTCTCTGGACACACTGAAATAAACATTCTTTGCTAAATATTGGCGGATTGTTGCAATCGCCTTTCTATTTAGCTTATTCCACTCTTCATTTGTCATCGATGAGGGTTTCTTTGTTGTGCCCTCAATCGGCAAATATTGATCCTTTAAAATCAGTATATCCTCCATCTGTGATTTCCATAGGGCGAAATTAGCCCCACTCAACTTCTCCATATCTATAACTCCTGTCTCCATTTTCAATCAAATTCACGCCCCAAAACACAAAAAACTCCACTTAAAAATAAAACTTTAACTATTACTCTTTAAAATTTAGTAGTAATGACCTTCCTCCTTTTAAAATACATTTTTCAAAATTCCTGCTTCTTTTTAAAATATAATTTTCAAAATTCCAACATATAATTATATATGTTTCATAATAAACATATATAATGTTTTAACCTTTTCACATTTCACACATACATATGTTGGTTTGAGAAAAAACTTGACTTATATGTGCAAACTTGATGTGAAAAAAACTTATGAACACCACATTTTAACTCCAAATTCCACGGATCTCCATGTTTCAAACTCCAGCAACACGTTTCAACATAGATCCACGACCTTGTTTTTCTTGCAACAATTGTCCTTTAGTTCCAGCGTTCCTTAGCTATTCCCTAGACAGATCCTTCAACAACGCCAGGGGTAACAACCAATGTTTTAACGAACGCTGCCAAAGTAAAATGATGGCACTAAGCAGCTTGCATAGTGGATATTCGAACCTGGCTCTGATACCAGTTGTTGGAGTCACGATTGCCGTTACACCAAAACCCGTAGGTGTTAGTAAATAGACACATCGAACTCGCAAGGGTTAGTAAACGAACGCATCGCTAGATTTAAGCACATGCCACAAACACACGGGAAGCGTTGGATTATCCTTCTACATAGCAAGCATTCTATACATTCTATTTCGCTTAAAAAATTTCCATGGGCAAGCTCATGAACAAGTCATATCGTAGTCAGTTTTGGTGGGAAAGAAATTGATTATTATAGCGTAAATTCAAATAAGTTACTGGATTATATCATACTAATATTTGGTGGACATAGTCACAAGATGAATTCAATATAATCCTTGATCTCATTAAGGATTTGACAATAGCCCATTGGGAGGAAGATTTGAAGTTGCTAAAGGTAGTAAAAAGAAAAAATCTCAGGTTGTTTGTTTTTTGTTCACACAGATACAACCTTCATCACTTTGACCTCAAAGCAATAGCTTATGGCTTCTCTCGTTTAACAAATTTCTTATTTTCCGAATTTGAAAGTCAAACCACAAATTAAGAGAATAGAACCGGAAGTTTTTAATTCAATATACTCCATATAATCGTTAATGGGATTAAGGATTTGAAAATATCCCATTGCGAGGAACATATGTAGTTGTTAAAGGTGCTAAAAAAAATTCTCTAGGTTTATTATATACAAGTTTCATCACTTTGACTTTAGGGAGTAGTTTACGGTTTCTCTTTTTAGCAATTTCTTTATTTTGCGAATTTCAAAGTCAAACGACAAATTAAGAAAATATAACCAGCTTCAAAAGCTTGGATTATTATGGATTTAACATGGAAAGAAGATGAGAAAACGTTATATAAAAACTTGAAATGTGTTTATTTAAATTTGTTATTTTTTTACAAGAATTTAGTAGGGTGAAAAATAATTAAGCAATGTGATTATCCACACTTTATAATTCAAAATTGTGATTTCATTTTGTTTTCAACAAATACATATTAGATTTTGTCTAAATTAGACAAAAATAATATTTCAAAGTTCTTTATAAAACACATCACAAATAAACTTTATTTGTATAACAATTTTTGCTACAGCAATGAATTAAAAAAAAACAAACAAAAGAAGTTTAATTTGAAAATTTTAAAAGCTTTCTTATTATAAATTTCATTAAAAATATATATATTTTAAGTATGCATATTATTGTATAAATTATTGTTTTCAACTCTGTTATTAAAGATTAAAGAAAGAAAAATATTTAAAAATATATTCATTATGAGTTTGGGTTAAATAAATAATATTATGATATTAAAATTAAATTATTAATATAATTTATTCTTAAAATTTAATTTATTAAATAAAAAAAAATAAAAATATTAATTAAAAAATATGTGGGATATCAAGTAATAAAATTTTATACATATTTAATTATACAATATGTGAGAGATACTGCCTTTCCTCTTAGAATTTTTAGCTGTTTTTTTCCTGGTTCTTTTGTTTGTTTCCCTTTCTATTATATCTTTACTATTTTTTTAAATTCTAATTTATAAGATTTATATGCTTATAATATTTCTACATATATAAAAAATTGATTATTGATAATGTTTATTTTTTTCCTGAATTCATAAATCTTAGCTTTGGTTTTTATTTATTATTATTTTTTTTATTTTTAATTTTAAATTTTGATCTAATTTTTATAATAAGTTTGTTATTTAGTATTTAACTTTTTTTCTTTATTATATTTTATTGTTTTTTAATTAATTTTACTTTTTGTTATTTATATATAATAATATATAATATATATATAAATGTATCCAATTAATATCAATGCATCTATCACACCTTAAGAAAATAAGAATCTAATTATGATTCTTCAAAAAATTATTTTTATGATAAGAAAAAGGGGAAAGGACTTCGAGATCACTATAGTTGGGATGACTGACAAGAAGATTGGAAGTGTGGAAAATGTTAGGGTGTAACACCCCCAAGTCACATAAAATGACTGAAGTTACTTAGTTAATTTTGATAAATGTTAAATTATATTTTATTACCTGTTAATGATTGAATATTAAGTGACTGAGGCTAGAATGCCATATATGTTGTGTTTACCAAAATTTTTGATAATGATGTTTTAATGAAATAGCAATTGTTTAATGTAGTTAAAAGAAATGGTTGCAAGGAAAAATAGTTACCCTCTACTTGAAAAAGAGAAGAGGGGGAAATCCTTGAGTTGAGAGAGAGAAAAGGAAAAGTCAGTGGGATTTTGCAAAAAGAACATTCAATAGAAAAGTACAAAACTTGAGGCTGGGCGGAAACCTTGAGGCCCAAGGTACTAACTGTAACTGGACAATCCAGTGTGGAACGCAAAAAGTGCTCCGGGGGGGGGTGTCTGGACGTAATTGCACACTCGTGGTTGGGAGGAAAAGAGACTTTCAGACCAATAGGTAAAATAACAATCTTCTAAGCCAAACAGATAAGTAATATTAAACTCTCATGAGTAAATATTAAGCTCTCTGATAAGTTCAGTTATTTATAAATTCTAGGCAGAAAGAATAACAGTGATCTAGTTAACCATTATCCAACCCAAGTCTTAGTTTATCTTGATAGAATTAAGACTGTAAAAATGAGATAAAATAACTGCATATATATATATATATATATATAAATATATATATATATATATATAATATATATATATATATATATACATGTATATATACATATGTATATGTACATGTATAATACATGTATATTATACATATGTATATGTACATGTAATATATGTATATGTACATGTATATATACATACATATATATATATATATATATATATATATATATATATATATATATATATATATATATATATATATATATATATATAAACAAATTAGCAAGAGAAAGCTATAGGTTCATGTATAGTAAAATCCAACCAAATAACTAAATCAGATAAAACAAATTTTTGTATAGATTCGGAAATCATTGCTATAGTAGTATTCATTGACTATTAGAGGTAAGGAATCAATTAAAATATTAAAACAAGTTTGATCCAAGAACGAGAAAAGATAAGCCATAACTATAATTTATAACCAGCATCGCGTGCATATGTACCCTAACCAGGTATCTTTTATATTCATACGATTAATAGTTTAACCTTTACAACCCATGTTATCTCTATCATATTCCTACAGGATTCTAGAAATAGAAAGCACTTCCTATCAAGCAGAAAATTCCAACCATATCCCTCTTAATTGATAAATATTACGACTACCAACCGATAGACGTCTTGTTCCTCATAATATGAATGTCTTAAATTAGGAACCTAGTAGCATTGCAGAAGAAACTTCATTAACAACAATAGAAACATTATACAATATTTGTTTCAATGAAATAGTCTGAGCTTAATTCAATATTCGGGCTGCGTAGGGCAGTTAAAAGACAAACCATAATAAACAGTACTTTTGGTCCTAAGTTGCTCGAGCTAACAACTCTAATCCAGAATAGAGTATCAAAGCACTGAAACATGCATATATGAAAAACTCTTGAAAAACCCTTCATACTAATTTAAACTAGACTCGTGAGCCATGGACCGAGGAATGACGATCAAATCCCATCCCCAACCTCATAGAAAGTTAGAAGTAGTATCATAGCCAGAGGAAATCCAACCTATGCATACGACGAAGAACCTGGTGAGGGCACGGCCTTCGGGTGTTGTTTCCAAATAAACCAAGGGCAGTAACATACCTACGATAAGCAACCATGTTCTAAGTTGAGGGTTAAAAATCCTAAAATCTTAAATTGAAAAATAATTGAAATGATTGATAAGAGTGTACTTGTGGATGAGGAGTAATCACTAAACCCTCATTGCCATCCTATCAGTACTAGTCGTGTTACCCTGTGTAACGACCTGCAGCTCCGGCTTGAAGTGCGATGGCAAAAGTGCGAGCTATTTTGAAGTATGCGATGCTTTGTGCACATATGTAAGAGGGCGAGCGATGTTTATATGGCATGGAACATGTGATAACACATATGAAGGCTGAGAGGATGACTTAGGGGCTTTTGCGATGGAGCAAGGGCGTGGGTGAGGTCGACTAGGCAAGCCATGGCCTCCCCTTCAACGCATATATATTGTAGAGCGTTGGCTCTCATTCGCAACGAACTCACTCGCTCATCTTCTTCGCTCTAAGGGAGAAAGGTGCAGATTTAGTGTGCAGGTCTAAGGAGGAAGGCGCAGTTGTAGATGTGCCCATTCTGGGGCACGGTGGTACGGAGGTGACTCGCTTTGTCTCGATTGTGGGTGAAGGTGTGGAGGAGCGCCCAGTGGTTGGGTTGTGGCGTGCACGGGTGTGTGGCGCCTGAAAGACGATTGTGGCGTGCACTGGTGTGTGGCGCCCGACAGACGATTGTGGTGTGCACGGGTGTGGCGCCCGGTTTGTGCGACGACTTGGCACAAGTGTCTTGGCGACTCAGGTGAGCACCCACCCGTCGTGCAAGTGTGCACGGTGACTTGGTCGAGTGTTGAGGTTGTGGACGGAGGTGTGTCTCAGTTGGGGGCGCCCGTGTGTGGCGACTTGGAGGCGTGCTCGAGTGGGGAAAACAACACGATTGTGCAACAAGGTGAACAAAGCATTGGTGAGTCGTGCGGCGACCGTGCGGAGGTGCCGACGAGCTAGGAAACCGAGTTTTGCCTTGGATTGTAAAATTGACTAACTATGAAACTTGGGCTTTCCAAGTATACTTGTACATTTTAAACTGTTGTATAATATATTGTTGGGCAGACTCATTGTTCAGGGAGCTGCCCCTCCCTTTATACTGTGCAATTGTGTTCATCATTTATAATTGTTGTTGATAATGAATGTGTATGGATGTTCATTGGTATAAAGGATAAAGAAATAATACTTGGTTGAGAATCACAAACTAAGTAGGAATAAGTGGTTAGGCTTAGTCCACGAACATAAGTATTGGTGAAAAGAAAGTGTTCGGTGGTGCCGCACCTCGCCAAGAGCGGTTGAAAGACTACAACTGGCCTGGGAGCGTGACAGTTGGTATCAAAGCTCGGTTGGAGCTGGTGCTAGAGCAGGGTTGCTTGTGACAGAGTGCTGGTAGTATACACTTGGAATTGGTGACAAGTACTTGCAGGTGAAGGAAGTTGTTTCACACAAGTGGGACAAGGGCTGGTTCATGTCTTGCAAGGGCAGTAGAGAAGGTTGAAAGGCAAGGATGGTGGATGGACCTACAATAGGTGAATCTAGCCATGTTGCGAGTGAAGTCTTCTGGTACAAAGTGTTGGAACATATGGGTCAATGGAGTTCTAACTAGGTTTCGATGAAGGTTGAGAACATGAATATTCGGGAAAGTTGTTCGGAACTAAGGAGGGAACTTGAAGAACTCAAAAGCCAATGCGGAAGTACGACAGATGTAGAACTCAAGGAACTTGATGAGGATATCTGACGAAGTGGTCTTGGTCTTCAAGAGCTCTTGTATGAAAGGGCCTGGTTAAGGAAGAAAAGTGCCATGGTGGAAGCCGAAATCAAGCCAATTGAGGAAGAGATAAAGAAGAAGCTTCTTGGTAAGAAGATCGTTGTGATTGAGCAAGAAGAACTCGACTACATTGACAGGCTGGGAACTCACTACCGAGACAATCCAGAGGATGTTCGGAAGCTTAGTTCTATGAAGGTAGTCAATGGACACTTGGTTGGTGCACTTGAGCAGCATGCGATGGAGGACAAGCTTGAAGGGAGTCAAGCTAGACCAAGATCGAGTTGTTTAGAAGAGCCAAGCAAGGAGGTGAAGTACCTTAAGAGGAATGTCAAGTTGGAGCATGAGCCAATTGACACTTCTGAGGCCGAATTATTAAAGAAGGTTGCTGATGTGAGACATAAGATAAAGCGGATAGAAGGAGGTGATTCCTTGAAGCTGAGTTTTGTGCAGGTGACGGTGAAGGGCAAGAGATTTGCAGCTATGGTGGATACACGAGCTACTCATAGCTTCTTAAGCAGGAAGGCAGAAAAGTCTTTTGGGAAGAAAGCAAAGATGGATAGGGAATGGAGTGCTTTCAAAGCAGTCAACTCTACCATGAAAGTTGTTGTTGGTGTGATGGAAAACACTCAGGTGAGAGTGGGATTGTGGTTTGGAAAGTTGGACTTGAGGATCGTGGACATGGATGATCATTCTATGATGCTGGGGCAAGATTTCATGAAGCTTGCACAAGCCATACCGATGGTGGACCGAGACATTCTCTTGATCACAGCTGAGGAAAGAACCATGATGGTGCCAATGAATAGAAGGAGTTGCTTGGGGTATAGACCGAGAATGAATTCTATGACTTTGTATCCCAAAGATCCAAATGTGAAGCATGAGGATGTGGAGCAAAGAGGACTTGGGAGTATGACTCAAACAATGAAGGAAGGGAAGGTGATTGACTTCGTTGCAAGAGTGAGGAAGAATGAAGTAAGTGAGAAGGCAATCTCACGAACCTTGGAGAACTTGACACAGACATATTCTACTGATGATCTTCACAATGGAGTTGCGAAAGAAGGGAGTCCGAGTACTACTTCAGAGGCAGTGGTTGATGAGGATTATGAAGGTAGAGATCCGGCTGGTATAGTGGATTTTTGCAGGTATGCTATGGGCATATATGACTTTCAGTTGACAAAGGACAAGCTTAGGGAGCTTGGGTGTACATGTGAGGAGATTGAGGCTGTGCACAGATACTTGAGGACACAACATCAATCTGATACATGGGTGGATGAGAGTCAGGGAGGAAACTTCCTGGCGCTCCTTTCTCTATAGACAACCTTGGAGATGGGTTGGTGTGGAGGCCTTGATAGGGAAGAACCACATCAAATTAGCAAGGGGCCTTGGGAGGAGGCTTCTTTATGATAGATTTCAGACTTTGATGCAGATGGCCAAATGTTGGGATGGAGTCTACATGGGTTGGACATCATGGAAAACTAGAGTCATGGACATCAGGTTGGAGACATGGAGCATGACAGTTATGCAGGGACATTATGCAGGAGCATGTGTAGAAGTGTCATTCATGGAAATTCTATGGGGAATTCCGAGGCAAAGGATGTTGTGTAGATGTTGTTGTGACATCGAGATATATGAGCTAGTGGAGAGGTTGTACACTCTTGCGCAATAAGGCCATGGCTTGATCATGTTGTAGATGGGATGGAGATTCCATGGACCTGAACATGGGAATTGGACATATACTTGATGAGTCTGAGATGTAGCAGAAGTCAGGGAAAGACTTATGGTGGCATAAGGATGTGCATTCTTGTGGTTTGGGCATATGGTTAGATTAACTACCCAACTAGTTCGAGTCATGAGGGGTACCAATGTGCAGAGAGAGATGTTGTTGTTGGGTCGACATGTTGGCACATGACAGAGGTGTGTTGGCATCTGATGAAAGACTACGGGATGAGGACGAAGCATGATGGAGATATGATTCTACTTATGTTGCAGGGATGTTTGCAATATGTGGAGGAGTTGATATCATGGATAAGACTGTTTGGATATGGAGATTTTGATCTTGGTGGATGGCTACCAGGATGGCTACCAGGATGGTATGTTGTCGAGGATGACAACGACTTCAGGTGGAGGAGGATGTAACGACCTGCAGCTCCGGCTTGAAGTGCGACAGCAAAAGTGTGAGCTCTTTTGAAGTATGTGATGCATTGTGTGCATATGTAAGAGGGCGAGCGATGTTTATATGGCGTGGAACATGTGATAACACATATTGAATTAGGGTCTTTTGCGATGGAGCAAGGGCGTGGGTGAGGGTCGCTGGGCAAGCCATGACCTCCCCTTCAACGCATATATATTGTAGAGCATTGGCTCTCATTTGCAACGAACTCACTCGATCATCTTCTTCGCTCTAAGGGAGAAAGGCGCAAATTTAGTGCGCAGGTCTAAGGAGGAAGGTGCAGTTGTAGATGCGCCCATTCTTGGGCACGGTGGCACGGAGATGACTCGCTTTGTCTCAGTTGTGGGTGAAGGTGCGGAGGAGCGCCCAGTGGTTGGGTTGTGGCGTGCACAGGTGTGTGGTGCCCGACGGACAGTTGTGGCGTGCACGGGTGTCTTGGTGACTCGGGTGAGCTCCCACCCGTCATGCAAGTGTGCACGGTGACTTTGTGGAGTGTTGAGGTTGTGGACGGAGGTGTGTCTCGGTTGGGGGCGTCCGTGTATGGTGACTTGGAGGCACACCCGAGTTGGGAAAACAACACGATCGTGCGACAAGGTGAACAAAGCGTTGATGAGTCGTGCGGCAACCGTGCGGAGGTGCCAACGAGCTAGGCAACCGAGTTTTGCCTTGGATTGTAAAATTGACTAAGTATGAAACTTGGGCTTTCCAAGTATACTTGTAAATTGTAAAATGTTGTATAATATATTGTTTGGCAGACTCATTGTTCAGGGAGTTGCCCCTCCCTTTATACTATGCAATTGTGTTCATCATTTATAATTGTTGTTGATAATGAATGTGTATGGGTGTTCATTGGTATAAAGGATAAAAAAATAATACTTGGTTGAGAATCACAAACTAAGTAGGAATAAGTGGTTAGGCATAGTCCACGAACATAAGTATTGGTGAAAAGAAAGTGTTCGGTGGTGCCGCACCTCGCCAAGAGCGGTTGAAAGACTACCGCTGGCCTGGGAGCGTGACACCCCGACTCGAACCTTCAAAATGACATACCATGAATTCAATCAAAGGAAATTGTCTTTCGCCAATCTCTGAATGTTTTACCTGGGCCATTAATGACCTCCATCCATCCAACCTCCTGAGAGCCGAGCATTCAAGCCTCTCTGAGCACGAAAGCCCAAGGTTGTCACCATAAACCACCATGCACAATCAATCATCGTGCCTCAACTTATTCAAAATAAAACTAAGGGTTATGACTGGAGTGGACAGACAAACTGCAAGAGAGATTTCTTACCTATATTGGTCATGAGGAGAAGCCAGAGGCCATGGGGTGAGAGTTAAAACCTCCTCAGCCTTCGCAGGGGCTAACCTTTCTAGAGCAAGAAGAACCCAACTCAGTCGGTGGAAATGACATAGCATTGGTCGGAGGGTGTGTAAGTTTGTTAGATATAACCTTAATGATCCAGGACCATGAGATCCATTTAGATCAATGGTCAGCATGGAGCCACTCTTGCAACTTCTGTCACATTAATAACCTTTGCCCCTACGTTTAATACGTGGCCTATCCGTGGTACACCTGTGAGCCAACCAAGGTTGGGAAGGGCGCCACACCCTCTTGCTTAATTAAAAAGCATTTTACACAGAGTTCTGACATTAATCGTAAATGTTAAGTATAATGAGCCATGTGCAATCCATATCCATGGATTAACACTTTAATCACTTCTTTTGGGATTCACCGTATAAGCAATCAAATTATTATGAATATGTAGGTTAATATCTTCGTGGTAAGATTTTATTTTATTTTATTTTTTTATTTTTATTATGTATATGTATGTTACAAATGGTATCAGAGCTCAAGTTCATAGATTGAGACTCTTTGGGAATAAAATCAGTACAGAAAATCAATGTGTTTATTTTTTTTCTTTTCACTAATAAATTTATGTGTGAACACAGAGAGAGAAATAAGGAAGATGCAAGACAGCCTAGGGCCAACCAACCCACCCAGAACCACTTATATAAACATCAATCCTGATATTTGGAGACAGTTGGGTGAAGAGTCATGGCAAGCTAATGCAGTGTTACTATAGATTGTTCAGCAACTGCGTGCTGAAATGATAAATTGAAGAACAGATAATGAAAGACTACGAGAAGAGAAGGAGAAAATTATGAGGAGTCTATCCAATCGAAAGAATCATAAGGCAATGATCACAATACGATTGTGTGTCTTAGATTCATTATTGCTAAAGGTATGAGGGGAAGCTAAGGTGAAGGATTTGTGGGACAAATTAGGGACTTTGTACCAATCTAAGTCTCAGGTGAATAAAATGTTCCTACAGAAAAAGTTGTATAACTTGAGGATGAAAGATGGAGGCTCGGTGATAGAGCATCTAAATGCATTTAATACTGTGGTAAGTCAGTTATTATCTGTTGATATTAAAATTTCAGATGAAGATAAGTGCATCAGTTTGTTGTGTTCTTTACCATATTCGTGGGATAGTCTGGTTATTGCAATAGCTAGCAATGCAACTACCTTGCAGTTTGATGAAATAGTCTCATCCTTGCTGACGGAGGAGATGAGATGGAAAAATATGGAGATCTAGAATAGTGATGCCTTGTTTGTACGAGGACGGTCCCAGAATAGAAACAAAAATAAGTTATTGAGTGGAAGATCTAAATCTAGAAGGAGATCTAAACCTCCAGGAAAACCTATAAAGGTGGTGTGCTAGAAACGCAGAAAGGAAGGGCACTACAAAAGGGACTTTAAATCTAAAGCTCTTGTTAAAGGAAAGGGATCTGATGGTGCTCCTTCTACAAAGAAGTAAACCACCTCAGATGAAGGTGGGGATGTGTACTTGGCTTCTTCAAGTACACCTGTAGATCATGAGGCATGTTTGATTGACTCAGGTGCATCCTTTCACTTCACTCCCCAGAGAGAGTGGTTCTACGAGTATGAGAAATATGACGGTGGTGATGTCTCCTTGGGGGATGAAAAGAAGGCTAGAATCTTGTGTCTAGGAAAAGTAAAGTTGAAGTTGCAAGGTGGAAGGGTTAGAACACTTTTGAGTGTTCTGCATATTCTTGCATTGGCGAGAAATTTGATTTTGCATAAGCAAGCTGGATGATGCAGGTGTAAAAACAATGTTCGATAAGGATACCTGCAAGATGGTTCAGGGAGCACTAGTATTGATGCGGGGAGTTTGGATTGGAACTCTATACAAGCTGCAAGGTAGCACTGTTGTTGATGGGTGCAACAGTTCT
>APFE030354252.1:0-15725 GCA_000404065.3 Pinus taeda | reverse complement strand
TGACAATGGTTTTCATCTTAGCCTTGCCTTTTTTTGTATGCCATGGTATGTTGGGATGTTTATCTTGGTTTTGTGCCTTGGTTTCCGGATGGATTTCAAAATCTGGGGCGAAGGTGGTCTCAAGTTTCATTCCCAAAGGCCTAGGAATCCCTTGACCAGTTTTGGCAGGACACATGGTAAATCCTGAGGGAGAAATCTCACTTTAGGGCCTAGTGATCCAAGTTTGGATTACAGTAAAGCCTGAGAGACTAGTCTCAGTTCAGGGCCTAGTGATCCAAGATTTGATTACGGTAAAGAGAGAGACAAGGATATGGAAAATCCCTCAAGAATAGTGATGGATTCCGGATGGCATTCCAAGTTTGGTTAGGTTATGATCAGAGCACCGATTTTGGTGTGATCGCGGTTTGATGACAGTGGAGGTGGTTTAACCTTTGGATTCCCTTGGTTGTTCTTGGATTGGTTTTTCTATGAGATCGCACATTCATGCTTGGGATATGTCATGGGGGTGATTGGATGAAAGAGATATTTGGTTCAACCATGTCTATGGTTGGGTGGTTCGCGGAAGTCCTGAACCTAGTCGGATTTGCCTATGATTAATAAAAGCTAAGTTCTCTTACTTTTGTACTTGCTTATATATGGATTTAATGGCTATCATATCTCTGATATTTATAAGGTTTAACACTGGTTATAAGCATGGTTAAATGACTGGTTCATGTCATGGTTATTTCATGTATTTAATTGTAATTGTTAAATGGATGGATGCAAGACCTAATTGATGATATGACAATTCAATGGAGAAGAAGGTGACACTTCTAGTTATGTTTCATAAGTTCTTTCAATCATTTATGCTCTATCTTATATCCTATACGTGTATATTGCATTAATTCCAAGTGCTAAATATTTATGTTATCCATGAAACCGTTCATAAGAAATCTGAATGGTTGCAGGTAAGTTTGATTAAATTCCACCCCTGTGCTAGTTAAAGGAGGGGATGTAGACTGACCTAAATTTCCTATAAATCTAGAATACTTGGAAGCTGAGTTTTTCCTATGGTCAGTCTTTGGTTATGGACTGGATAAGGTTGCACCAGAGCTCGTAAGAGGTGGACCACCTACCATAGGCGAACAAAAGGCTAACCTCGATCCATTCCTCCTAGAGGTCATCAAGGAATTTGTTGACCAGGAAGTTGGTCACCTCAGGTAATCTCATGAGTGTCTCTGTTATTATAGTTTTCTCTCAGAATTGCTAATTTTATTTATTTTTAATCCAGAGGAATTTTTATCTAGATGGATCTTGTTCACCCAGATGGATTCCAACTACTACCGCTATAACTTTTACATTAAATTAGTATCTATAAAAACATAATATTTGTACTAATTCTTCAATGTATCCAACGCAGGAATTTGAAGCAAACTGTGCCCGGATTTCCTAGACCCCAACTGGATGTGAGTGCTTCAAATTTTTCCAAAACCATCAACATTGCATTGAATACCACTTTGTCGCCTCCTTTTAATCCATACGCTAATAGTCTCAATTATCTACTTGCAAGTTATTTGATTCCCTATGTCGGACTCACTATCTATGTCGGCGCCAATGCTTAGCTTAAACACCCCACTGCCAAGTGGGTAAATCACTGCTACGTTTTGTTTTGCATTACCAACGAATGAAGAGATATAAAATATTGTTAGATTTTTTCTGGATATTTTGGAACTTGATAGATTTAAGCCATATTCTAGAATCTAGGTCAATTAAGAATGGAAAATTCTGGAATCGGACAAACATAAGCGAAGTCAAATCATTATTATCTGAAATCCTATTGTTGTATTTGTTTTGTTGTATATTCTACGAATATACATTTGGTAGTAGGGCTTCTTGGAGTGGAATCAGGACAGGACACGGTTATTCGTGTTTTATTGTTTAAACAAAAGGATGACTGGGTGGTGCCATACCCATACAAAGTCTCATATTTCACATTGCGGCTCTCCAATTTGAGGAATACTCTAGGACACACAAGAATTGCCAACCAAGGATTGATTCCAGGATACATTCTTGCAAGCGATAAATACTTTGTTGCATATGCATGCACTACTGCCCAGATTTTGAGGATAGTCTACGCATCGAGTAACGAATCATCGCCTAGAGGATTCTACCCTCGTGGTGGTGATGGACGTTTTGCATGCCAATATCTCTCCAAACCATGATCCTAAAATGAGTGACTCAAAGGTGATTTTAGATTGAGTACAACAAAAGTCTTCTTTTGGACCACCTTACCTCACATTTTGGATGAAACTTATCATAAATTTGTTGAATTCCTATAAAGAACAGAATCAAGAGGTAGATCAATTATCAAATATGGGATGCTACTGCTTGCCTGGAAAGCTCTTCTACGAACCACACATTAATGATACTCTCTACAGCTCGGGGAGTATCCATTTCTAATGGTTTGTACAAGGTTGTTCTTTGCAAGCTAGCTGTTTTTTTGTAATTGTTTGTACTTGTCATGTATTTTTCATATCTTCAAGATGAATATTCAGAACAGTCTAGAAAATCTGTTGTGAAGAATAGGCTCTAAAGAAAAGTTTTTTGTAAGTTGATATAGTATTTCAGAACAGGTGGAAGAACACAAAGTTGTAGTAGTAAACGTTTCTCTACTTTCTGAGTTTTTTGAGACTTTATATGTGACACAGAGATGCAAGGTCATGAGATATGATTTCTAGAAAATGTTTGATGGTTTTTTCTCTTATAAAAAAATGTAAGATCGTTTTTTTTCTCTTATAAAAAAGATGAATATTTAGAACAATCTAGAAAATCTTCTCTAAAGAAAAGTTTTTTGTAAGTTGATATAGTATTTCAGAACAGTTGGAAGAACACAGAGTTGTAGTAGTAAAAGTTTCTTTACTTTCTGAGTTTCTTTGAGACTTTATATGTGACACAGAGATGCAAGGTCATGAGATATGATTTCTAGAAAATGTTTGATGTTTTTTTCTCTTATAAAAAAAAGTAAGATCGTTTTGTTCTCTTATAAAAAAAAGGAAGTTGTAGACAATCCATCGTAAATCAAGTCGTCAATATAATCACTCTCTACAGGCTGTTACAATTTTTGAGACTGAACTCAGAATCCCCTGTTGCAATTTTTGGGACAAAACTCAGAATCCCCTTTGTTATGTTTTACACTTCTAATTCACCATAATATTAAAATATCTCTTCCAATTTGAGACTGGGTATTGGCTATATATGGTATAGTTTCTGCCTTTGGCATTTGTTCATGCATCTGTCACGATTTGGAATTTTCTCTGGAAATAGGCTTTAAATATTTCATGAGCGACTCCTCACTTTATTGCATTCATCTTGGGAATTGGATCACATTATGATGAAGAGGTTGACATAATTGTTGAACCCACGTAGATCCATTCAAATTAAGACACAAATTATTGAAGTCACAATGGTAGTATGGATACTAATTTAAAATTTAGGGAGGAGATTATTTTATGAATTGATTGCTCCAATGGTAGCCGACTAGCCGAAGACTCCAATGGAGGCTTCTTAAATGTTATTATATGTCCATAAAATAAATTTATTGTATGCTAACCATATAGATAATGCATGAAGTACCAACGAAGCTCTGTATTGTTTTTGCACCAAGTTGCGAGTATCACAACCCTCAATGATCTCTCTTGAAGACATAGCCAGTTAGGAAAGTATGTTGAAGGTTTCGAAGGCCAAACATATCAATAAAATTAAGTGAAATATATGTGATATCCAATGAAATATCTTCGCTCTTTGACTTTGGATATTGGTCCTATGTCGGAGAAGACTCCTTTAAGACCTTTTTGAGACCCTTTCAACACAAGGAGGTATGGACTAATTATCCAGTTGCAAGTTTTGATGGGGCATATGCTTATAGGGCCTGTGGCAGTGGGGCTTTTTTAGTCCTTTCAAGACAAGGAAGTATGGACTAATCATCTAGTTGTATGTTTTTATGGGGGCATACACTTATAGGGCTTGTGGCGGTGGGGCTTTTTTTTAGTTCTAAAGACATGTAGCTATTTTTATTTCTGGTGGAATGGTGACTTTGGGTCTAACAATAAAGCGGAGCTTATAGCTCTTTGGGGCTCTTCTATCTTCTCATTGGCTAGCAAAAAAGAACTTATATGTTTTTGGTGACTCAAAGATGATTTTAAATAGGGTACAACAAAAGTCTTCTTTTGGACCACCTTCCCTCACATTTTGGATGAAACGTATCAGAAATTTGTTGAATTCTTGTAAAGAACAGAATCAAGAGGCAGATCGGTTATCAAATATGGGATGCTACTGCTTGCCTGGAAAGCTCTTCTACCAAGCCCACAAAAACGGTAGTATCTACAGCTCGGGAGTATCCATTTCTAATGGTCTGTACAGGACTGTTCTCTGCAATCTGGCTGTTTTTTTTTGTAATTGTCTGTACCTGTCATGTCTTTTTCATATCTTCAAGATGAATATTTAGAGCAGTCAAGAATATCTCTAGTCAAGAATATCTCTTGTGAAGAATAGGCTCTAAAGAAAATTTTTCTGTAAGTTGATATAGTATTTCAGAACAGTTGGAAGAACACAGAGTTGTAGTAGTAAAAGTTTCTTTACTTTGTGAGTTTTTTTGATACTTTATATGTGACACAGAGATGCAAGGTCATGAGATATGGTTTCTAGAAAATGTTTGATGTTTTTTTACTTAAAAATTTAACTTTTTCCATATATAAATAAAATACAAAACAAACCCAAAAAAACATTATTTATGTTAATACAAATTACGGGATAAAACATTAGATTAAATATATTTTGATATTAAAAAATATTTAAAAAATAAATAAAATAGAATCATAGCTTCGAGTGAAGGCATATATTAATTTGAAAAAAAAAAAAAAATTGAGACATCTTTGAGAAAACGATGAATTAAATAAAATTCAAAAGCGTGAGTAATGCGTTCAAGGGTGATTCTGGAGGGACTTCACAAATATCTTTGAAAAAGCAATGATTTAATTAAAATTCAAAAGTGTTCTTAAAAGCGTCGGTGATGAAAAAGCAATGATTTAATTAAAATTCAAAAGCATTCTTAAAAGCGTGAGAAGCGTGAGTGATGCCTTCTAGGATGATTCTAGAGGGACTCTGCGAATTATGAATTATGAATCCGTTGGAGGTCGGTGAAAGAAGCTCTGTATATATAAACATTTATCTTCCTCCTCCTTTCATCATCTGGACTGCACGGATATGTCTGTGATTGCTGGTTTGTTTCTGTTTGGATGGTCTGGGTGAGTCTGAGTCGGTGTAGGTATGTGTCTGAGTCAGAGTCTGAGTCTGGTTGAGTCTCAGTTAGTGCTGTCAATGCTTGATGGAGGAGGAGGATGGAATAGATTACACGCACTTGGATCATATTTTTGCAAGGGAGACGCCTGGATCATTCTTGGAAGGTGCAAACATCTTTCAGACAAAAAACTGTTCAATGGTTGTTGGGTGAGTGAGCTCTCTCAGCTTTTTTGCCCATAGAGATAAATCATATCTCAGTATTAATATAAATGAATGATCTCTCTGCACTAGTGTACTTTCTTTTCATTCTAGCATTTCCTCTGATCTCTGTTCTGTGTTGGTTTTACTCATTATTTTGTCTTATTTCAACTCTTCAGCCATAAAATCCTAATTTATGGAAAAACAGAAGGATAAGGGCATTGTTGTTGCTATACTTCAAACCGTCGAGGGACGAAAAGAGGGACGAAAAGATGGAATCTAGGTATCTATTAATGGATTTATTTCTAGTGGATGCATTAAGTAGATGAACCCACGTTTCTTTCACTCACTGTATTGGTTCAACACACATCTATTATATCTGTTTTTGCCGTTTAGTTCATTAGGATTAAAAACCCATTTAACTGGCATTTCCAACATTGCCTAGAATATAGGCTAAAACCATGGATCGGTAATGGCTAGATTCTCATTAATTGGTTTAAGAGGGCTATGTATGGATGGGGCTCTGGCTCTGGCTTAACGAGCTTGACCCTAGTTTATGTATCTGCCCTGTTTATTAAATTTGTATCATTAATCATTGTAACCCTTGTATCGCTGCCTCTGGCTCTCCCACACTAATTGAATTTATCCCTTGTATCGCTGCCTCTGGCTCTCCCACACTAATTGAATTTATCCCTTGTATCGCTGCCTCTGGCTCTCCCACACTAATTGAATTTATCCCTTGTATCGCTGCCTCTGGCTCTCCCACATTAATTCAATTTATCCTTTATGCCTTGGACATGGTTACCCTGTCGCTGCCTTTAGCTATCTCCTAGATTTATTAAGGAGATTACCCTGCTTATATTTTTCACTGCATTGCTTATTGACTCAACCCACATTTAGAGAATGGTTAAAACCATGCCGTAAACTTAAAATCTATAGATCTCTCACTCTCATGAGGGTTCTCCCTAGCTTCCTGATAAAGGGCTATAAAATCTACAGATGTGTTGAGATGAATTTACAAATCTTTATTGTATATTATTAATTAGTTGAGGTGGGTAACTCTGTTTCTTGCTAATTTCCTTAACATAGAGTTTAGTGTGCCCAACCTGAGGTGGGTAACTGCATTTCTTGGCAATTTCGTTAGCATAGAGTGTAGTGTGCGAGTGTAGTGCGCGCAACCTGAGGTGGACAACTGTGTTATATCTTTATTGTATATTATTAATTAGTTGAGGTGGGTAAGTCTGTTTCTTGCTAATTTCCTTAGCATAGAATTGAGTGTAACTGCATTTCTTGGCAATTTCGTTAACAGTAGCGTGCGCAACCTGAGGTGGATAACTGTGTTTCTTGTTAATTTCCTTAGCGGCGTTGGGAAGCGGCCAATGGATGCCTCAATGCCCTGCTGGTGCAAGAATATTTTGGTAATTTTGTTAGCATAGAGTGTAGTGTGCGCAACCTCAGGTGGGTAACTGTGTTTTTTGGTAATTTCCTTAGTGGTGTTGAGAAGCCGCCAATGGATGCCTCAATGCCCGGCCAGTGCGAACCAAGAAGTAGGGAAGAGAATTATCATCCAGAATATTTGAATATTTTAACCCACTTGAGCATATACTTATCTTCATCATTTAGCAAGAGCATGTAGGAACCTTCACAATGCAGAGATGTAACAAATACGTCATCCATTAGATGTGTTATTAGTCCAGTCAAATCATAATTTTTCAGGTTTCCAAAGCAAATGCAAATTTGTTTTGCTCAACGTAGAAAGAGTGAAATCTTATGATGAAGAGAGCAACCTGAGGCAATGAACAATCAAATATTCCATGTAGGTCACATGAAATGAAATGATCTTTTAGCTTATTTTTTGAGAGTATATTACCAGGTACATATACTCATCGTGTCCCCATGGCATAAGAACGTTATCCAGTCCACATTTTTCGGAGTACACCCTGTATTTTGGGTTGTGAAAATATGGATTTTCCTTCGAAAGCCACACACAACAATATCATAAACTTTGCAGTGGACCCAGAACAATGTTTCAGAAAAATATCATGTTGCAAAATGAAGAGAGAAGCTAGATATAGATTACCTTGTGGTGAACAATGGTTTCACTGAAAGCTCATCCAAAAGAGAAGTGTCACCAGTATAAATTCAGATAACATAAGTTTTTTTGTTAGACATTATTAACAACCAATCCAGTTCATTCCCACAAGAATCCAGCATCTGCCAATTATAACTAGAAATATCATGTAGGACTCCTTAGTTAAGCTAAATGCATTCCATTTAATTTTGTATTGGGAAAGCTTAAATAAGCTCTCACCTCCAACTTCCCATTGAGGCTCCCCTCGCATCTAAGCGGTTCGATCATCTCCACTGTGCATCCAACGGTCAAACCTCACGCTCAACACCCGGATTTCAGGGCTCCAATCCTTACCCCTATATATATTTGTCTATGTTTTGGCATCGTAAGTTCAAATAGTTTTCCTTCTTCGGAGGAATCGACAGGAGTTCTCTTTTCTCTCTACAGGATTCGAAACCGGGTGGATCTCAGCTATAGGAATAGAAATAACTTTAGTCGTCTCAGAAGAGTTCGATCGAATACTATGGCGGTGAAATTAACCGAAGAGCAGATTTCTGAGTTCAAGTAGGCCTTCAGCCTCTTTGACAAGGATGGCAATGGTAAGTGATTTAATTTATTCGAGCGTTTAGGGTTTGATGTGTTCCTTTACATGCAAGTAACTACGCAATGATCAAGATCCATATCTCTGACCATATGCAGTCGGAATGTTGCTGAGACTTACACATTTTTCACTAATTAAGTACCGCAATTCTTCTCTATTCCTCTTCGATTTTTCTTTAAAACTCTAGTATTCGACTTAGTCCTGTCAATTTGACAAAATAAAGAGATATTTAAGGGAGAAAATAAAGGGATTTCATGCAGAGAGAATAATTCATAGTAACTCATAGTTTCCCAGGGTGTTCGGGTGTTCGAGAGGAGGATGAATAATTCAACATTATATTAATGCACCCAATATAATGCACCCAACTCCTCTCCCAGCGCGATCTGAAGTAACTATTTCAATTCAATTCAGTGAATTCGAACTTTGTACCGCTCTGTACATCAGTTGATTTGAAATATTCAAAATAATATTGATCTCAGATATCCCCGCATGAATTGACTATTTCAGTTCAGCAAATTCAAACTCTGTACCCTCTGTACAACACTCTATTTGAAATATTGAAAATAATATTGATCTCAGATATCCCCACCGCATGTGATGTGATTTGATTGATAGTCTATCCCTAAACTGATATAACCAAAAAATGCTAACTTCTTCCCTATGAAATGCACATGCAGACCATGTCACTATCTCCCCTGTAATTTGTAGGGATTTAGGATTGAAGTTGACGTGTCAATCAAAATTAAAAAGATATCAGAGCAAGCTGGGATCATGGGAGCGACATCTTTAATGAACAAATCTAACTTTTCATTTTCTATTTCTAGTTTATTGTATGCAGCGTGATAGAAACCTGCAGGCTATATCCAGGAAGATTCCAAAGGATAGGTAACTGTCGTGAAGCCTAACATAAAACAACTTTTTAATTTTATAGGAGCTTTAGTTGTTATAATTTTTCTTTTACCTTAACTAAAAAATTCACTTCACTATCCAGTTCAGACTATAGTGGAATAGTAGAATTAAGGAAGCACAGCCCTGTTTTGTTTGGTTTTGATGCCATGACGCTGTAATTTCTTATTATTATTCTACTAAAAACTGGATTTGCTCAATGTTATCAGTGGCATCATGTGGCATCATGTCTCAATCACTATGAGTAAGAAAAACCATCACACCTCACTGATTATTGTGACTAAATAAAAATGAAACTGTAAATAAAAATGAACATCACAGTTTGATATGTACACAGTTCGTTGTCCTCTGGTTTCCATGTTTCCTTTCTAGGCTCATCTTTTGAAAATTTGATTCATGTGTCTTATCATTTCAAAACCTGCTCCAAATTTAATCTATGCTCCAAATTTAATCTATGGCTAAATGTGTTTAACTTTGAACAAATTTTCTTGTAATGTGGAACAAATTTTCTTGTAATGGTCAAAAGTGTTTGACTTTGAAGTACTTTTCTTTTTCTCCCTTTGACAAGAAGTCAATGACGAAGTGGAATTAAGGAAGCATGACCATGTTTTGTTTGGTTTTATCTTTTTGAAACTGTAATTTCTTATTATTTTCTAGTTTCTACTTCAGAATGATTGCTTCCCATTTTTATTTTCTCGTTTCTACTTCAAAATGATTGCTCCCCATTTGACAGGCAACACAGTTTCTTGTCCTCTGGTTTCCATGTGTCCTTTCTAGGCTTATCTTTTGAAAATTTGATTCATGTGTCTTATCATTTCAAAACCTGCTCCAAATTTAATCTATGTTCAACCTAAGTCAATGGCTAAATGTGTTCAACTTTGAACAAATTTTCTTGTAATGGTCAAACGCATTTGACTTTGAAGTACTTTTCTTCTTCTCCTTTTTACAAGAAGTAAATGACGAAGTGGAATTAAGGAAGCACAACCATGTTTTGTTTGGTTTTGACGCCATATTTTTCTTTTTGAAACTGTAATTTCTTATTATTTTCTAGTTTCTATGATTGCTCCCCATTTTTATTTTCTCGTTTCTACTTCAAAATGATTGCTCCCCATTTTTATTTTCTCATTTCTATTTCAGAATGATTGCTCCCCATTTTTCAGAAGTTTAGACTTTACTTATGTCTATCAAATTCCAAAATCTATGCTAAAAATAAAAATAAAACCCCCTCAACAACTCTAGTAATATCAACTATAAACATATTGATTATAACAGGCCAGTGTCATGCACGGCATCCTAAAGAAAAATGTATTACAATGCATGAGAAATATGTAGTATCAACTATAAACGTGTTGCTTGTAACAAAATGCATGGCATCTTGAAGAAAAACATATTACAATGCATGAGAAATATGTAGTATCAACTATAAACGTGTTGCTTGTAACAAAATGCATGGCATCTTGAAAAAAGATGTATTATCATGCATGAGGAATATGTGCACGAGAATAGTAGTTGGTTATTGAATTGAAAGTTGCAATAAAATAATCATCATCGGAATAAAGAAAGCCTCGGACGTCCTTGATGAACAAAGCCAACTTTTCGTTTTCTGTGTTTAGTTTAGTGTATGCAGTGTGTAGTCTATTATATACACTTAGAACTTTATAATGACTATTATAATCACAGTTATAGAAATATATTGTGTGTATATACACTGAGAACTTTCCCAGTCTTAGCATGACATTTTACTTTAGTCATGCAATTGTTGGGTTTTGCGTTTCTGTACAATTTCCGTCCCTCCATGCCCACTTTCACTTGTACTGCATGTATATTGTGTCTATATACACTGAGAAATTTCCCAGTCTTAGCATGACATTTTACTTTAGTCACGCAATTGTTGGGTTTTGTGTTTCTGTACAATTTCCGTCCCTCCATGCCCACCTTCACTTGTACTGCATGTCTACTCAAGTTAAAATCCAGATCTCCCAAACATACAAAACGTGATGCACCTAATGCCCATGTAAACGGAATACTTGGGAAAATGGATCTACCCATGCTTTTCACCATATTAATGGTTTTGGGCTTTGTTGCTTTTAACTTTTTGATTGTGGATCTACCTATGTCAAGGGTAACTTGTTTAGGCCAAGGCCTGGTTGCTTTTAACTATTTGATTCTGGGTTTAATTATTATTATTATTATGGAAAAGAATATATTTTATTTAGTTTAATTCTTACAACTGCATACCATCACATCATATATTTTCAGGGATATATTATCTCTATATTAAATCTCCTCTCTCATCTCTATTGAATTTTGTTTTTGTTTTTCACTCCCATCTTTATTGAATTTTGTTTTAATCCCAGATTACTATAAGAACCTGCAGGCTATATCCATATCCGATAAGATTCCAAAGGATAGGTTGACTTTAGTTGTTTTTAAAATATATAGTAGTCATTCCTATTTGGATAGGTAACTGTCCTTAAGCCTAACATAAAACAGGGTGAAGCCTCACATAAATAGGAGCTTTATTTGTTATGACATTTTTATTTTTTTTAACCTTAATTATAAATTCACTATCCAATTAGATTCACTATCCAGTTTAGTGTATAGCGAAATTAAAGAAGCGCAACCATGTTTTGTTTGGTTTTGACGCCGTATCTTCCTTTTTGACACTACAATTTCTTATTATTTCCTCGTTTCTACTTAAGAATGATTGCTTTTAATTTTTAAGAAGCTTTTTATGTATAGACATTTTCTTCATTGATATTGCTCCCATTTGCTCCCATTTCTGAGAAGCTTTTAAGTTTGCAATTTTTCCTATACAATGTTAATAATACTTATAATATTAATAATCCTTATGATTAAAAATATACTTATAAGCTTAATAATACTTAAAATTAAAAATACAAAAATTTATTTTGTAAGATATTAATTTTAAGTGTAGTGTTGTGTACCGAAAAAGGGTGTACCAAAAAAGGTAATGCCTATACACTGGTAGAGTAGAGCATTTCATGCTTTTGAATTAATGCCTAGTCAACATGTGCCAACAAAGATGAGGTAATGAATGTATTTTCACAAATACACATGAAGTGCCTAGGACAAGCCTCTCTTAAATATTTATATCATTTTAAAAGTAACGTGGTTGTCAGTATAGTGTTTAGTTACATACGATTCCATGTTCCCAGGATAATTGGAATTATCCTTAGTGAGAAGTCAATAGATTTATTGGTGTGTACTCTACCTAGAGAGCTCGAAAATCTTACATAAACCTAAATCTAATATGTCCTTATTTTTTCCCCTTTTATCGTATTGAAAATTTTATCATATTTAAAATTATGAATTTTAGTGAAAAATTGATCATATTAATTTTAGTAGAAAATTTGATCATATTTAAAATTATGAATTTAGTTATTGTTTAAAATTATCATATTGTTGCTCTAATGAAACTATCTAATTATTATTTCAAACACCCTTTTAGTCAAACAACTTTCAAATGGTTGCATAATGCTAGTTTCATTATTATTTCAAACCTCCCTTTAGTCGAACAACTTTCAAATCAACTGGTTGCATAACACTAATTTCATTACTATTTCAAACCTACGTTTAGTCAAACAACTTTCAAATGGTTCAACAAGTGTTATCCAAGTGATCTTCCATTTTCTTTAAATTTCATTGTTATTATATTGAATTGGTAAATTATATCATATTTGTATGGCTTTACATAATAATATTTTTTTTTTGTAATCTGAGTATGTCCATTACTATTAACAAAATATATACAGCAGTTACATCAAGGTCTCATCCCGCCCCGAAGGGAAACCGGGACTCTTGACCCTCCAAAAATGGCAAAATAAAACAAAATTGAGAGTTTACCACTGTTTCAAACCAGTTTTCCAGATTGGTTTCTATAGCTATAACCATACTATAAACTACTAAGTTCTTCCTAAAAATAAAAACAGCCATATATCGCATGCCAAATGAAAACAAAAAAAACCAAGAGTTTCCAGAAAAACCAGGAACATGCCGTTGAGCGCTACTTGTCTGGTTCAGCCTGCTGGCCTTTCTCCTGCTTTACCAAAACTCCACTTGCCACGAGCTGGTTCTGCAGATCCTCCAATCTTTTTTCCTGCAGGAGCATGGTGATAACTATGTCCTTCAGCTCCTTTTTCACATTGGGGAGGCTTTGAACCATTTCTGCCATCTCCATGGCAACCTGCTCTAAGGCTTTTGCCATAAGACGCTTCATGACCCAATAAAGATGGAGGGATTGTTTATAGAGGGTCATTCTGCCCCTGGTATGGCCAGGGTCAGGCATAATTGCAGCCCAATCTTCCATTTCCTCTTCTGACTGAGCCTGTATAGCGTCCTCTTCCCAATGCTCCATTATTTTTCTGACTTTTGGATTTGAATTTTCTCTGTATTCCTTCTCCGCAATTCGAATCTTGTCGCTGATGGTCTGTCTGGTCCGCCTGGAGTCGTCGCCCGTCGCTGGTTCATCCTCCGGCTCCTGGAGAGGGCTGCACTGTCGTCCCCTCCGGCTTCTTCCCTCCGCCACATCCTTTCACTGACGGCCTCCTCGACCCCTTCGGCCTCGACCCCTTCTCCCTCTGCCACGCAAGCCTCCTCCTCTCCTGCTACCGGCTCGGTCCCTCTCAATCTCAGTATCCTCGCTTTCCTCACCCGGCAGGCGTTTCCAGCGATTCCTCCAGACCTCCTCCCCCTGGATGTCCTGCTGCTCCTCATTTTCCTCTTCAAAAATCTCCACAAACTGTACACGCGGTTTCCCCTCTGCATCTACCTTCCGCTTGCCCTTCAAGTCCGCCGGAATTTTATAGTGAACCTCCTGCCCTCCGCTTCGCAGTCATCTCCTCCCGCTTCTGCTGCCTTCTCCTTCCATTGTCCTGCTTCCACTGCAACTTCCGCCTCGCGCCTTCCTCACGGTAGCTAACCCAACCCACCAGCACACCAGGTAACTGTCTACCGAAATTAAGCCGTCCTCACCTCGAATTATCCCATCCCCCCAGCGCACCAGGTAGCAGCAGACAAAAGTTTGGCAATCCTCGCAGACAATTATCCCTCTCTTACTCCCGGTTTTAACAACACGCATCCTAGTTGAATCATTACCGAGATAATGGTTGTATCTGCTCTCACGGCCCATCACATAATGGTGCTGCCTGCTCGCCGTCCTACCGTCCCATCCACTGCTCAGATCACCTGCATTACTGAGCCCCTGATCGGCCTGTTCTCCCTGCCAACCGCTCCACCTGCCTACATTATTCCTACCTCGTTCGATCTTCATTAATCCTTCGATCGTGCGCCGCCAGGACGTCACGTTACTCCATGCCATGTCATCCAGCCCGATCGGGCGGCTTTACATAATAATATTGTATTAATGTTTTTTCTTTTATATATATATATATATTATGGATTTTGTTTATGAATTGTGTATTTAATTACATGACAAGTTGTGATGAAGGGTTTGTATACTAACAATATTATTTCAATGTTGTGTGTTGCAGAAAATTTATTTATCAATACCAAGTTGTTGTTGGGGAGTGGAAGACATTATCTATTTTATGTTTTGTAATATTGTAATTAGGACAATTTATATACATTTTTGTTTAGATATGCTCATCAAAGAATGTAAATGAACACAAACTATTAATAAAAAGAGTAGGGTTTTTTTGTTGTGGAGGGGAAGTCAACCCCTCTAAAAGGCTTTTAGGAAGGTTAAATTGTAACCCTCCTTTGAGTTGTGTTCCTTGTGCTCATGGTTTTCATGATCTTTGGTTTAGAGTAACTCCAATATGCACAAACACAAATATATTCTTTTATTATAATAAATTATTTAACATTTTTTCAATGTTTTAAACATCTTCTCCACATACACATAAATGGCAAAATCACTCTTATTCACATAAATTATTTAACATTTTTCAATGTTTTAAACATCCTGTCTCACATGCACACAAATAGGAAAATCACCCTTATTCACATAAATTATATAACAATTGTAACCTATATTAATATATATTTTTTAATCTCTAATTTATCTATTTTTATTTTTATTTTTGTTTTGATTTTAAATTTTTCATATTTTGATTTTAATTTTGATTTTTGATTTTTTTATTCATTTAATTATAGATTTTTATTATAAGTATTGCTATTTAAAAAATTTTATTTTATGAATTTGAAATTAAATTAATAATACAATAGTTTAAATATCTTTTTCATTTATTTTTATGTACATTTTTGTGTATTGGTTTTATTATTTATATTATCAATATTTTCTTGAGCACTTATATATATATACTTGGGTTATAGTGTATGTTTTGGATTTTATTAGTTGTATTTAGATAGTTAGAATTCATTTCTTGAGGTTTTTATTTTGGTGTATTAATGAGTAAGATATTTATTTCTATACGATGTGTGTGAATGTATTGTTGAGAGTGTTACATGATGTGTGGATGTATTGTTGAGAGCGGTACTTTTTTGCAGTGTTTATTCTTTTATGTTAATGAATGTCTCATTTTGCATGCTTTTGGTGGTTTCATTGTTTGTGTTTATACAAATGTTTTTTTTTGAATAATTGCTTATATTATTTTGAGTGTTTTTCAATATCTCTTCATTCTTTGCTTCTGTGTGTATTTTTTTAGTATATTGTTTATTAGTATGTTT
>APFE030354249.1:456625-485366 GCA_000404065.3 Pinus taeda | reverse complement strand
TTTTTGGTAACCATTCATTCCATCTATCTCGTCCGACGAACTTTCCACAATTCATGTGGGTCACGGTTATTAAATCACACCCCTATTTCACTTTATAGTACAACTCATATTTCTCTTCACTGATAAGTTTGGTATTCCCCCCCCTTAGTTTTTTCTGTTTTGTGCTCATATTTCTCTCCACACTTTCACTTTATTCTTTAGGTTTTTCTGTTTTGTGCTCATATTTCTCTTAAATTACAAGTTTGGTATTTTTCCTCTCCACACTTTCACTTTATTTTTTAGGTTTTTCTGTTTTGTGTCATCATTCATCTTAGGCTTGATATTTCTTTTTTCAACATTGTTTTTATGAATATGTTGGATAATATTGAAAGTATTGGTTGTGTACTCTTTCACAATTTGTTTTTATGAAAATTTCATTAGTGATTTGAGTAGTAAATATCAAGCGTTATGTCACAACTCCTATTAGAATAAAAAAAAAAAAAAAAAAAAATTGGATTTTACATTAATCTACACGGTATATTTATTGTGCTAACCTTATATGATAAATATTATGGTCATATCAACCTTACACTTAATCCTTGATTCGGTATGCGGATTTTAAGTACCAGAAGTTATTACTGTTGGTACGATGGCGGTTTGATTTTTCCAAAATGAATTAATGTCAACTGCCCGAGAGGAGGACAGGTGGACTTCCCTCAAGATTCGCTTACCCCATCTGCGCTGGCACTATGGAGACTGTTGTTGATAGCTGTTGACATTTAATACTTCTTGTAGGGAAGTCGATCCTCGGGATTCTGGAGGAAATCGACGGAGGGTATTCACTTCCCTTCATCGAACGGTGGATAAGCACTGTCCTGTTATACAAGGCAGCGTCTAAGGGTTTAGGGCTTCATTTTTGTTTGTGAGCCCGCCTCCAGAGGGTTCCTCCAGCTATGGCTTTGATACATTCCATTCGAAGGTGATCCGATACAGAGATTTTTTCTTGCCCATTCCGTTTGAAGGTGAACCGATACCAAGATTTGTTCTTTCCCATTCCGTTCAAAGGTGAGCCGAAGGCTTCAACCTTGCTCAGCAACACAGGTAACGTTCATGCTTTCTATTTCTTTACGTTAATCCTGAAATTGCTTTAGATTTTTATGGTAGTTGAGGATGGCTCTCACTGATTTCACTGTATGACTGGCAGAGCTTGGATCGTTCGTCGCCGAGGATAGAAGGGTAACCGTCCTTGCTCATATGTAATGATAAACTTCCCAGGTGAGTTCAACCGAACCCTTGCTACCCCGGCTATTGTTTGGGCAGGATGTTGGTTCCACGGCTTAACCTTAATCATTTCATTGTCAGGTTGAGTGATAGTTTTCGGAGGATGCCTACGATTGTTTCTCGGCTGTGTGAGCCATCCATAGGCGTTCCTAATGAGGCTTCTATCCTCATAAAACTTAAATGACTGTATCGCTATGTATTTTATTTATTTGAGGACAACAGTCCGGTAATTATCTGGATGTAATACATGTTCAGTACTAGTTATATAATGGTTAACTGGCTGAGAGTTATATGGATATTGTTTTTGTTCTGTTATAAGGGTTTTGTTGTACTCCTCCGACCGAGTCCTAACCCGTCTGCATGCTCTTGAACAAAATTTACTGTTAATATAAAATACGGTTTATATTTTCCTTCTGTGCTTCTTTGGTTCTGCTGTAAGTTATGAAATTCCGAGCCTGGGGTCTCGAATCCTTAGGATAGTTCTATGGATTTAACCTACAGGTCTCGGCATGGAGGAATTTCTTTTATTTTGAAATATTTTCTTTCATAATTCGCACGGCTATTCTTCTGTTAAGAGATTTACATATATTCGAGTTTGTTGTTTTGGTTGATATATATATTAGCGTGCAGCATTAAGAATGCCTGAGAAAGATTCTTATCAAAAGGTTTTCAATACTTGAAATTTCTTTCATTTGGCTCTCGTTATTCTGCCATGATTGTTTTGATAAAGAATCAAGGTCATTCGGTTTGGACTGATATAGTGTTTGAATTAGTCCTTCGGGTTCTAAATGTTTCTGTTCATTACTTGCTTGAGAAAGTATCTGTGTATGCATATGCCGAATGATGATTATTTAAAGGTTCTTGTAGTTGATTTATACGTTTCCGCTGACCACATTTTGACTCTATGGGGTTCTACGACGTTGTATCGACATTCTCCTGGGCTTTAACTATAATGTTATGTCGTGATATTTCTGTTGGGTATTTATTTATTTGTAATGAAGTTTCACTATAGTTTTTCTTTAAAAGAACTTCCCTGATATACTCAATCGCAGAAGATTTTTCTCTGTTCTTTTCTATCATGGGTCTCCAAAGCTGTATACCCTTACTTCTAAAATTTGTTTACAATTTTTTTTTACTTACAGCTTACTATTTCCGATTCACTGTGGTCACAGACTTATGAATATTTTTTCTCTTTTTCTAATGTAACCTACAACCTTCCAGGTTTCTTTTACGGGTTCTTAAGGGGTTACAGGAGTCTTAACGGACACTTGTAAACTTCTTAAACATAAGAAACCCTACTCCTAGCTTAGTTGAGTTTTACCAATATTGTTTCCGAACAAGGTCCATAACCATGTCCCGTATAGATTACTGTTAGGTCTTCTTTTAAGCAAACAATTTATCTATATACTTAATACCACCATCGTGGTGCTCCTTATTGATACAATCTTTTATGAACAAAGATGAAATCCACAGTCATACTTACCTGTACTTCTGCTCTCACCGTTCACACACCTCTCCAGAGTTTGGGAAACTATTTTCTTGCTTGTCTTTCCTCCCGTCCACGAGACTCGCCAATAAAACGAAGTCTCCCCCCAAGCGTATTTGCCAGACCACTGCCTTCAACAAATTCAGTGCACCATCTGTGCCATGCTATTTGGTCTTCACCAGACTTAGCCTGCTTTCTTTTCTTTCCTCCCGTCTGTTCCTCAATAGCCCGGTCTCTTTTCCTTCCCCATATTTACTAAGGAAAGAAGAAAAAACAGTTAGGGTTTCCCCTCCTCTGTTGGCAACTGTTTGTTTTTAACATTATAAAGAAAAGAGAATAACTTCCTCATGCGAAGTTACTATATGTGATTTTCTTAATCCATGCTCAAATTCTGAATTAATAATATTTCAATCATTACAAAAAAAACAATAATCCTTGTTCAATGTTTTTACTTATAATGGTAACAACATAAGAATTATTTTATAAATTTACCGGGGTCATTACATCTCCTCCCCCTGAGACTGGACATCGTCTCGATGTCTCTCAGCCACGAACAGTCCTGGATAGGTCCTTTTCATTAGTGCTTCATCTTCCCAAGTGGTCTCCTTAGGCCCAAAATGTCGCCATTGTACTTTAACTTAGGTAATAACTCATCTCCGCAGCTGCACTTCTCTCCGGTCGAGGATGCTCAGAGGCTCGACCAGGACCTCTCCTTCTGGTTCGACCTGCAACATGCAACATTCTAAGTTAGTTTTTTTTTTTTTTTTTTAAACAAAATGATTCCTTTGTCAAGTTTATTGTCGCAACAATTCCCACCTGAATATCCTGCCATCTGATCACATGCCTAGGGTCATAGACATATTTTTTTAATACTGATACATGGAAAACATTGTGAACCCGGATGTGGCTTGGCAGGGTGAGTTGGTAAGCCACTGGCCCGATTCTTGCCAAGACTTGGAAAGGTCCAAAATATCGGGGTGCCAATTTGGCACACCTGCTCCACTGCAATGTACTCTTTTTGGCTTGAATTCTGATGTAAACATGGTCTCCAACTTGGTATTCCTTAAATCTTCTTTTCCGGTCAGCAAAATTTTTCTTTCTGTCTTGAGTAGCTTTCAAATTAGCATGTACCCTTTTCACCATGTGTTCCATGTCTTTAAGCATATCAGTCCATAAACTCAACCTATCTTCAAGTCCACCCCAGCTTGAAGGTGTACGGCATTTTCGGCCATACAGAACTTCGAAAGGACTCATTTGCGGCGAGGTATGATACCCATTGTTATACGCGAATTCTACCAAGTGTAGATATTCTTCCCACAGCATAGGTTCCTGCATTACGTAAGCCCTTAACATATCCTCAACCACTTGGTTTACCCGTTCTGTATGTCCATCAGTTTGGGGGTGATATGTTGTACTAAAGTTCAGCTGAGTTCCTAATTCAGCAAATAACATTCTCCAAAAGGCTGATGTGAATTTCACATCACGATCTGAAATTATTGTTTTTGGAAGCCCATGTAACTTGAACACATTCTGCATAAACATATGAGCAATCTGTGCAGCCTTGTATGTAGATTGCACAGGTATAAAATGTGCAGCTTTACTCAACTTGTCTACTACCACCATAATCGAATCGTTGTTCCTCTTTGTCTTAGGTAATCCAGTGATAAAGTCCATGGAAATGGTTTCCCATTTCCATTCTGGAATAGGTAATGGTTGCAATAATCCTGCTGGGTGTTGATGTTCTGCTTTAGTTTGTTGGCATTCTAAGCACCGCGCCAAGTACTCAGCCACGTTCTTCTTCATTCCTGGCCAAAAATAATTTTTTTGAATTGCAGTGATCAGTTTTTGGTAGCCCGGATGACCGGCATAGTGGCTGGTGTGGAATTCATCCAATATCAGATTTTTAATACTGCTTTGGTTTGGTACATATATCCTTTTCTTATAGTACAACATCCCTGCATCATCCAACTCATATTCTTATTGGCTTTTCTCACTGTCGGACTACTGTAATTGTTGTTTTATTTGTTGGTATTCAGCATCTTGCTCTGCTGTTTCCTTTATCATTTCCCAAAGAGAACTTTTCCATCCACTGAGGGAGATTTCGTACAAGTTTTGCACCTTTCGACTTAAGGCATCTGTCACTCAGTTTTCCTTTCCTTGCAAATGTTTAATATAAAAATCAAAGCCACTTAAAAAGTCCACCCACCGAACTTACCTAACGTTTAAAGTGGGATGGCTAAAATAATTGGTTAAACTATGATGGTCAGTCAGCAATAAAAACTTCCTTCCCATAAGGTAATGCCGCCACATTTTTAAGGCATGTATAACAGCAGCCAACTCCAAAACATAAGCAGAATATTCATGTTCATGCTCTTTTAACTTTCTTGACTCATACGCAATCACTTTACCTTCTTGCATTAATACGCCCCCCAATCCTTCTTTGCTTGCATCGGTGCATACAACATAGTCCTTGTCAGGATCAGCTATACTCAAAATAGGTGCTGAGGTAAGCAGATGCTTCAATTGCTCAAAGCTTCTCTGACAGTTTGGGGTCCATTGGAATGCTCTCCCCTTTTTCTGCAAGGAAGTGATAGGGAAAGCCACTTTGGAGAAACCCTCCACAAACCGTCTATAATACCCGGCTAATCCCATAAAGGACCGGATATCCGCTACATCCCTTGGTACAAGCCACTCCATTATGGCCTTTATCTTTTCTGGATCCACTGCAATCCCATCTTTGGTGATTACGTGACCCAAGTACTGGATTTCTTCCTTAAAGAAATCACATTTACTAAACTTAGCGTATAACTGGTGCTCTCGAAGGGTCTGTAGCACCATTCTAAGGTGTTCCTGGTGCTCTTCGATGGTGCGGGAGTATATTAATATATCATCGATAAATATCAGAACAAATCGATCTAGATATTGATGAAAAATGTTGTTCATTAAACACATGAAAGTTGCAGGGGCGTTGGTTAACCCGAAAGGTAGTACCACGAATTCATAATGACCATACCTTGTTCTGACAGTTGTTTTAGCAATATCCTCCTTTTTAATATGGATCTGGTGGTAACCTGATCGCAAATCAATCTTAGAGAACATGGTTGCACCTCTCACTTGGTCAAACAGTTTGTCAATCCGCGGTAAAGGATATTTATTTTTGATGGTCAGTTTATTCAACTGACAGTAATCAATGCATATCCGAAGGGTTCCGTCTTTTTTCTTGACAAATAATACTGGGGCTCCCCTCGGAGACACACTGGGTCGAATATAGTTTTTATCTAGTAATTCTTGCAGCTGCATTTTCAATTCTGTTAATTCGGGCACACTCATTCTGTAGGGTGCTTGTGACACTGGGGCTGCGCCCGGTACCAACTCAATGGTAAAATCTATATTCCTTTTTGGCGGTAGTCCGGGAATCTCTTCCGGAAATACATCTGCAAACTCTTGTATTATAGGAATATTATCCAATGTAGCTGTTTTGTCCTTGGAATCTGCATAACCTACTTGAATAGCATAAATATGGCACCCCTTTCGGATACATTTTGCCAGTTGGGTTGCGGTTTTTGGTCAAACCTGCACTGGTCGCTTAATTCCTTGCATTTCTTTTCTAGCTCCATGCTGATCTTTATAATAAATAATCTTGGTTTTACAATAAACTAACGACCAGTGCCTTTCCAACCAGTCCATGCCAATTAGAATATCATATGAACCGAGGGGGAGTACGATCAGATCAGCCATTACTGGTTGTCCAGCTATGGTGAAAGAACAGTCATTGATTTTTGCTGTTACTCGCCTCTTGGCTCCCGTAGCTAGTTGTACTAGCCATGGGTTTTTGAATTTAACAGGCTACAATTTACAGCGTTCCACTACCTTTGGACTCACATAACTTAGTGTAGCCCCTGGGTCAATTAAAACAGCTATGGTAAGGTATGAGATTTTACCTTCAAATTCGACCATGTTTGGTTGATATTCCGCCTATCGATCATCGAGAGCTGCATTAATTCTTGGTACGCTACGCCCAACTTCGCCGATTGTTGAAGCTTCATGGATTTGGGATAGCTGTTCCGTTCCCTTCCGCTGTGGACAGTTTTTGATGTAGTGTAGTCCCCCACAACCCCAGCACTTCACCAGAGGCCTTGCTGCCCCTTCGTTGTCCAATCTTACATGCTGCTTGCTGACCCTGGATTCATTCGCTGTCCTAAATTTGGATGCAGTTCTTTGTGTACTTCTGCTATTTGGTCCCTTGCCATTTCCCTTGCTTCCGCCACTGCGATTTCCTTTATTATGTCCGATTGACTTGAAGCCCTTTTTCTCATTCCATTTTTTGCCAGCAGTCTCCCCTTTTTGTTTACTTTGTTGATAATAGATCCTCGCTTTGCAGATTGCTTCGTCCATTGACTTTGGATTGTCAAACTCAATCCTCTCCCGCATATACGGTGGCAGACTGCTAACAAATCGTTGCACTTTTGCTTTTTCCTCTCTTATATATGGCACATAGCGGAGCAAGGAGGTAAAACAGGTGATAAATTCTTCCATAGTCTGTTGTCCTAACCGCAGACCATGGAATTCTCTTGCCTTTTCATCGTAGAAGCGCTCGGTCAAATATCTCTCCTTAAAGTACCTTTGGAAATTTTCCCAAGTAATTGTTTGCTCAGTCACTCCCTTTACAATCTTAACTTCTTCCCACCATAGGGTGGCCTTTCCCTGCAATTGAAAAATAGCCAACCGTGCTTTAAGGTTATGGTCATACTCGTATAGCTGAAAATACTTATTCATATTAATTAACCATGCTTCATCTGCTTCTTCCTGTTCCCCGTCAAAGTGCGGTGGTTTAATCTTACGGAAGTCTCCTTGCAACTCCACCCTTTGCCTTTTTGAAGTTTTTTGTTCAAATGCATTGTTAGAACGTTCCTCTTGTTCTTCTGATCTCTCAGGGGGTATATGATGGTTCTGTTCTTCTGATATTCTCTGTTGTTCTGTGCTAGGATTAACGGGCGGCTGCTTCTGCCTGTCGGACAAACTTTTTAAAATTTTTTCCTGTTCCATTGTTAATCGTGCATTTTCTTCTCGTAACCGAGCTATCTCATTCTTAAGCTCCTGCACTGTTTCCAAAATTGCCTGGTTTGTAACTCTGGATTCTTCCCCGAGCTGTACCCACAGCTCAGGGTTGTTTTCGGGACCATGTGCTCCCTGTCCCATCGCATATCTGCGAGATGTACTATCTGTCCTCCTCATACTGCAGCTCCTTGGACTTCTGGTTCTGTACTTGATCATGAAGTTAAATGGCAACAATGAGAGAAACATTAGCTTGCTATTAGCAACTAAACGGTTAAATGTATTTTTATCATTGATAACATTTCTGTATGCCACTGTTATATAGATATTTTTTTATTTTAGTTTTATTTTCCTGGAGGCCCCAGTTTTGTAACTGAGCTCTGATACCACATGTCACAACTCCTATCAGAATAAAATAATGATAAAAAAAAAAAAAAATTAATTGGATTTTACATTAATCTACACGGTATATTTACCGTGCTAACATTATATGATAAATATTATGGTCATATCAACCTTACACTTAATCCTTGATTCGATATGCAGATTTTAAGTACCAGAGGTTATTACTGTTGGTACGATGGCAGTTTGATTTTTCCAAAATGAATTAATGTCAACTGCCCGAGAGCAGGACAGGTGGACTTCCCTCGAGATTCGCTTACCCCATCTGCGTTGGCACTCCTGGAGATTGCTGTTGATAGCTGTTGACATTTAATACTTCTTGTAGAGAAGTCGATCCTCGGGATTCTGGAGGAAATCGACAGAGGGTATTCACTTCCCTCCATCGAACGGTTGATAAGCACTATCATGTTATACAAGGCAGCGTCTAAGGGTTTAGGGCTTCATTTGTGTTTGCGAGCCCGCCTCCAGAGGGTTCCTCCGGCTACGGCTTTGATACATTCCATTCGAAGGTGAGCCGATACAGAGATTTGTTCTTGCCCATTCCGTTCGAAGGTGAACCGATACCGAGATTTTTTCTTGCCCATTCCGTTCGAAGGTGAGCCAAAGGCTTCGACCTTGCTCAGCAATGCAGGTAAGGTTCATGCTTTCTATTTCTTTATGTTAATCCTGAAATTGCTTTAGATTTTTATGATAACTGAGGATGGCTCTAACTGATTTCACTGTATGATTGGCAGAGCTTGGATCATTCGTCGCCGAGGATAGAAGGGTAACCGTCCTTGTTCATATGTAAAGATAAACTTCCCAGGTGAGATCAACTGAACCCTTGCTACCCCGGCTATTGTTTGGGTAGGATGCCAGTTCCACGGCTTAACCTTAATCATTTCATTGTCAGGTTCAGTGATAGTTTTCGGAGGATGCCTACGATTGTTTCTCGGCTGTGTGAGCCATCCATAGGCATTCCTAATGAGGCTTCTATCCTCATAAAACTTAAATGACTGTATCGCTATGCATTTTGTTTATTTGAGGACAACAGTCTGGTAATTATCTAGATGTAATACATGTTCAGTACTGTTTATATAATGGTTAACTGGCCGAGAGTTATATGGATATTGTTTTTGTTCTGTTATAAGGGTTTTGTTGTACTCCTCCGACCGAGTCCTAACCCGTCTGCATGCTCTTGAACAAAATTTACTGTTAATATAAAATACGGTTTATATTTTCCTTCTGTGCTTCTTTGGTTCTCCTGTAAGTTATGAAATTCCGAGCCTGGGGTCTCGAATCCTTAGGATAGTTCTGCGGATTCAACCTACAGGTCTCGGCATGGAGGAATTTATTTTATTTTGAAAAATTTTCTTTCATAATTCGCACGGCTATTCTTCTGTTAAGAGATTTACATATATTCGAGTTTGTTGTTTTGGTTGATATATATATTAGCGCGCAGCATTAAGAATGCCTGAGAAAGATTCTTATCAAAATGTTTTCAATCCTTGAAATTTCTTTCATTCGGCTCTCGTTATTCTGCCATCACTGTTTTCATAAAGAATCAAGGTCATTCGGTTTGGACTGATATAGTGTTTGAATTAGTCCTTCAGGTTCTAAATGTTTTCGTTCATTACTTGCTTGAGAAAGTATCTGTGTATGCATATGTCGAATGATGATTATTTAAAGGTTCTTGCTGTTGATTTATACGTTTCCGCCGACCACATTTTGACTCTATGGGGTTCTACGGCGTTGTATCGACATTGTCCTGGGCTTTAACTGTAATGTTATGTCGTGATATTTCTGTTGGGTATTTATTTATTTGTAATGAAGTTTCACTACAGTTTTTCTTTAAAAGAACTTCCTTGGTATACTCAATCGCAGAAGATTTTTCTCTGTTCTTTTCTATCATGGGTCTCCAGAGCTGTATACCCTTACTTCTAAAATTTGTTTACAATTTTTTTTTTACTCACAGCTTACTATTTCCGATTCACTGTGGTCACAGACTTATGAATATTTTTTCTCTTTTTCTAATGTAACCTACAACCTTCCAGGTTTCTTTTACTGGTTCTTAAGGGGTTACAGGTGTCTTAACGGACACTTGTAAACTTCTTAAACGTAAGAACCCCTACTCCTAGCTTAGTTGATTTTTACCAATATTGTTTCCGAACATGGTCCATAACCATGTCCCGTACAGATTACTGCTAGGTCTCTTTTAAGCAAACAATTTATCTATATACTTAATACCACCATCGTGGTGCTCCTTATTGATACAATCTTTTATGAACAAAGATGAAATCCACAGTCATACTTACATGTACTTCTGATCTCACCATTCCCACACCTCTCCAGAGTTTGGGAAACTATTTTCTTGCTTGTCTTTCCTCCCGTCCACGAGACTCGCCAATAAAACCGAGTCTCCCCCCAAGCGTATTTGCCAGACCACTACCTTCAGCAAATTCAGTGCACCGTCTGTGCCATGCTATCTAGTCTTCACCAGACTTAGCATGCTTTCTTTTCTTTCCTCCCGTCTGTTCCTCAACATCTCAGTCTCTTTTCCTTCCTCATATTTACTAAGGAAAGAAGAAAAAACAGTTAGGGTTTCCCCTCCTGTGTTGGCAACTATTTTTTTAACATTATCAAGAAAAGAGAATAACTTCCTCATGCGAAGTTACTATATGTGATTTTCTTAATCCATGCTCAAATTCTGAATTAATAATATTTCAATCATTACAAAAAAACAATAATCCTTGTTCAATGTTTTTACTTATAATGGTAACAACAGAAGAATTATTTTATAAATTTACCGGGGTCATTACACGTTCAAAAAAATTATATTCTAATATGATTGGACTTCTAGTAATAGTCGAAGTTTGTCTATTTGCTTTATTTCGTCAATAAGAGTATTAGCCATGATGTTTGGCCCAATCTGGTTCACCACTTTATAGACAAATTGGGAGTTGTCTACCCGATATTCATCTCTCTTTGGGAAGCACCTTAGAATTTTAATAACAAAAATTCTATGAAATTACTGTATTTATGATTGATGTAATTTTTTATATTGAAAGATGGGTCTAGATTATATTCTAAAATTGTTTTCGTTTGGTTAAGCATTGGTATTACTTAAAGACTTATGGCTTAAAACTCGTATTTGGCAAGCGTGAAAGCCTGCTCTCTTAAGGACTATGAACAGATTATTCCAAATAGCGTGGTTTTGTTTTAATAACGGATAGCAACCAAAGATAGTTGTCCTCATTGTTGGTTTGACAACAGACTTATGATAACAACCAAAGATAATTGTCCTCAACACTAGTTCGACAACTAAATTATGATAGATTTTCCTACCATGTAAAAAAAATCCCATTAAAATCAAACAAATATGAAAAGGTCATATTCTTCCTGTTTTCATATTAAAATAATCTTGAAGAAAGGAGGCTTAACGACTACCTTTATTCCACTCCAAATTGAAGATGAAACTTGAAAATTTTTAACGTTCCCAAAGTACGAAATGCAAATTTAATTAAGAAGTAATGTTGATGGATTGGACTAGAGTAACGACATTTCGAATATTTTTAACAATTTAAATGAATTCTATTTTTTTTTTGTAAAATCCTCTATCATAACTATATTAAAATTTGTACTACAAGATTTCCTTACTCATTAACTGGGCTATAAAATTTCAAACAAACTTTCATGTGATTTTATACAGCAGCGGTGAAGCCATCATAGCATTTGCGTTCGTTTGAAAGGCTCTACTCCAAAATTGCAGAGGAAAAGTAAGAAAAGCAAGGAAACAAACAACAAAATGATCTAATACTTAGGACCTGGAGCAAGGTATAAGCTTCCTTCTCGAGAATGAGTGATCATTCCTATGGTTAATGTTGTTTGTGCTTTCATGCCTTTGATAGCCTCCCTCGAAACGACGCCAAAACATTGGTGTACAAGTATGAATTATACAATTCACCCAAACCACATTTAATTTTCAACTCGAGTTTCTACCAGTTGTTTCAAGGCTATTGTGCACTATATGTGCAGGCCACAGTTTCCCTACCCAGTAGTGAACATTAAGTATAAATTCATCAATGTGTAATTGCAAGCAATACTATAGTAGCAAATAAGAGTAACAACAAGTAATAACTTTAATGACAAATACGAGTAACAATAATAAGGACTCACAACAACGCACTGATAAACATTCATAGTAATAATAAACTTACATAAATAAACCTAACACACGTCTAATCCAACATCACATAGTCAAGAGAGTGGGCCCAACTCCCTGATCAGGGTTGCGGCGAAATCAGAGAATCATGATATGCTCAGAAGATCAACTTGTCATTAATAAAAGAAATATTACAATTGTGTTGTTACAAACTCAAAGTTAGATTATTCTCTTGCAACTTAACGCCTCTTAATAGTGTTGGCTTTCACAGCCGGCAACTCTACATTATACAATTTGTCAATGATACAGCTCTTAGAATTACGACATTGTCTGCCCTTAATTGCATGGTGTTTTTCAGAATGAAAGAGAATGTTAAAAGATAACAATATGTCAATCGAAGGGTTGATTCACCCTTGCAGCCATTATTCAAGAATAGTGTTGCCAATTTGATAGCATTGTTCAGTAAATCACGGTCCTGGTCATTCTCACTTTAAATATGCAGAAATAACTGAATTAGCAAGTCACTTAGGTAATAATCCCCTATGACTATGCTTCATTTGCCAATAATCCATAAAGACATGACGATAGGTATACTTGTGCAATTTAAGATATCGATTAACCACTATTGGCGTGAAATGGATAAAAGAATAGGGTAAAAAGGTTTAGTAAAAGTATGCAAATATAGCCACCAACAATTATATCACTAATTATGAAAAATTCATTCATACAGATCATTCTATCGCTATATATCTAATGAACAAACCAAATACTAATGGTAGAGTTGCAAGATGGTTGCTATTGTTACAAGAATTCAACATTACTATTCTTGATAGACCAGGTAAAGAAAATACAGTTGTTGATTTTATTTCTAGAATGCAGAATAATAATGATGATGTTTTTGTAAAAGATAAATTTCATGATGAATATCTTTTTGCAAAATCTACTAAAACACCTTGGTTTCCAAATAATTCTAATTATTTTGATACATGAAATTGACCTCCACAACTTCCAGCAAGAGAAAAGCAAAAAGTGATCGAAACCATTGCACCTCATTCTTGGATAGATCAAGAATTGTAGAAAATTTGACTTGATTTGATCATCCGAGGATGTTTTCAAGAAGATGAAGTACCTTAAATATTGAAAGCTTGCCATGATGAGCCATGTGGAGGACAATTTTCTGAAAAAAGAACTACTTACAAAATCCTGCTTTTGGGATATTATTGGCCATCCATTTTAAAGGATGCCAAATATTATGTCAAAAGATGTGATAGTTGTTAAAAAAATTAGAAAGCTTATTCCATGAGATGAAATGCCTCTATAACCACAAGTACTTGTAGAGCCTTTTGAAAAATGGGCTCTAGATTTTGTTGGACTAATAAAACCCCCATCTAAACAAAAAAGGTACACACTTGTTTGCACACATTATGTTACAAAATGGTTAGAAGCTAAACCTCTTTTATTTGTAACTAAAAATGTTGTAGTTACATTTCCTTTTGAGGATATTTTTACTCGTTTTGGTGTTCCAAGAGAAATTGTAACAAATCAAGGTACTCTATTCACATCCAAGTTTGCACAAAAGGTCATGGAGCAATATAAGATCAAGCATCGAAAGTCTACTCCATATCATCCACAAGCCAATGGATAAGTGGAATCCACCAACAAAGTACTTGAAGCAATTCTCACAAAGATTGTGCACTTGCATAGGAAGGATTGGGAAAAAAATATTCCATAAGCACTATGGACATATCAAACTACATGGAGGAACACAACTGGACATACTCCTTATGATATTTTCTATGGAAAGCAAGTTTTACTTCCAATTTAATTCCATGTAAAAAGCTTCATAACCTCAACTAAATTGGGCCTTGATCTATCAGAAGCTCAAAAATAGAGACTAGAACAATTGAATGACCTATATGAGATCTGACAAGATGTTATTTAAAGAACCAACATAGTTCAACAACAAATATCAAAGTGGCAAGACAAATATGTCAAAACTAAAATGTTCAATCAAGGTGACTAGGCTCTTCTTTTTTATTCCAAATTCAAAAATTTCAAAGGAAATTTCAAATTCATCGGCTTGATCCTTATGAGATTGATACTATATTTGATAATGGTGCAGTCAAAATAAAAAGTATTGATGATGAAAAAATTACTTTCCTTGTTAATGGTCATATATTAAGGTTGTATCATAAACCACTAACAAAGGAAGAGTATCTCAAATATTTGCAAGAGAATTCTGAATTCAAGTTCATCAAGAAAGGAGATTCTTCTCCTCAATTTGCCAACTTCATTGTAATTCTTCTTATATATATATATATATATAAACCAACTGTGTTGGCATATCTATACAGAAAATCTTAACTGAAAACCAAGATTTCTTGGTGGTTTATTTTTCATAATTTCCTTTTCTTATCCATGTTTCTTTCTATCCTTCTTTTTCCAATAATTTTCAGATGATAAACAATATTTCTGAAGACCATTTTTCTTCACTGATGACTAAAGAAACGACAACAATAAAAATTATTTTCTCTAATAAGAGAAATAAAGTTTTAAAATGAGCAATAACAAAATTTATGTCATTCTACAACCGATCTTAAATTCTGTAGCCAAGTCTAAATTATACATCTACATCAACATTATAAAAATCTAGAGTAAAGGAACTCTCAAAGAAAAGGTATGTAGGATGTTGAATTATTTTTCATATAATAACTTAGGTTTCAATTCATTGGATTATTTTATTAAATAAAATCTTGAATCATTATAAAACCTTAAAAGACTACCTAAAAATCATAACTGTTACACCCCACCATCATCATTACTCATTCAATCACATCAATTCTGCATATATCTCACCTATGCTATGAAATCAGATCTAAGAATTATGGGATATCCTATGAAAAGTATAGTCTTGTCACAAAACTAATACTACATAAGTGCCTTACTTCACCATCATTTTTATTCAACCTCATACCATTTCACTCCATTATAAAACCCTCACTAGTCAACTCTGCTCATTTCGTATCAACCCTCCATCATCCTTGTTGAAAGTAAATAATTGAAGAATGAGACTTCTCTCCACCATGGGTATCATTATCTGGTCTGAACCAAACATAATCAAGTTTATTCAAGAACAGAGTTAGAGATCAATTGTAGCGGGTGGGGTGGCTTAAGTTCTTTGAAAAATTCGACGGGCATGAGACGGAGGTCTCCAAAGCTTTTGCTTGGGATTTTAATGGAGTTGAGGTAGAAATTGGAGTTACCAAGCTTATTTTGATAGAGTCTATCATGGAAGAAACTATAAAATTTCCCATAAACAAAGAAAGTTGGTTCAAGAACAGGAAAATCAAGGAGAATGACTAGGTACACCTCCTTAGAGAACCAGGTATGGATATATCCATATTTAAAAATAGAATCCCAGTTACATAACTAAAAGGGAAATGGAGAAAATTACTTTTGGTTATCCAAAAAAATTTAACTTGTGAAGGAATGTTTAGAACTATGTTTTTCTACCATGGTGACTTTTGACACACTTTCTTGATGAGAATGAAATCAATTTGCCTTACGTTTTGCTTCAAATTCTTATGAATATGGCATCTAGTATACATAGAGAGTCTAGATCCATTTATACTACCCTCTACCATCATGGATTGATCAAAATTCTCATAGAAGCACATTTATAATCTAAGGGAGACAATTCACAGGATTTTCTGGTTCGTAACCACTTTATAGAAGTTCAAGAAGAAGAAACAAGTAGGAGGTTTTAAAGGAGTCAATGAAAGTCAGCACCAATCCCTAACCCTGAAGAGAAAAAGGAAGAAAAAAATCCAGAACATAATGAAATAGAAACACCATATGACCCTTTTGAAGACAACACCCTGCTCTCTCAATAATTTTGGAAAATGTAAGTATAAAAATGAAAAATAGAGTCTTAGAAGAAAGAAAGTCAGTGTAAGTTCGAAGATACTCGAAGAAAGTGAAAAATCAGAGAAGATAAAACAAGAGCTTAGCAAAGCAAAAAGTCAAGACACTGAAGGATCAGGGGTAAAATTGAGAAGAAGCTAGAGAATTTCGGAAATTTCACATACACAGTCTCCAGAAATGATCAATCTTGAAGAAGAAGGGTACATAACACCACCTCACACAGTGTGCATGATAAGAAAAACACGAGACATTGACCCACATGTCAACACCACATCTGACATGAGATCATAGTATGGCATCAAATGAGTAAAGCCTCCAGCGACTTAGATGGTCAAATATTTCGACACGACACATAACGAAGAGACCTTGTCTTTGACCCCGATACATGATGCCTTGTAGATATCCGACAATTTTGGATCTCAGAATCTAGATCTAGAAGATCATTTGAATGAAACTCCATTGAAATCAGATCTTGTTGATCATGTTGAATAATTTTCCCTTCACTGAGTTGATCCACGCTAAAACAAATATTTCCTTGCTCCCTAATCCATGTTACCGTTGTGTTCTTGACCATGAAAGTACAAAATTGAAAGCTCCCATCCGCTTTTGCAATGGCGTCATCCATCTCTTTTTTAGTCCCATTAACACATTAAAGAGTGCCACAAAACTCAAAGAGGCCATTGTCCTGGCAACCATTGTGATCAAACCAACAACCTCACCCTTAATGTGCCCATTCTTTGAAAGAAAAGAAAATTGCACCTCCACAACTTTGGAAACACTCGTACTATTGAGCGGATGAAAATCCATGTGAATCATTTTGACAAACAAATAACACGAGGCATGTGCATTTCCCAACAATGCCCGAAAGGGTGTAGACTGATCAATGGCGCTTGGCTTCCTCTAGATACTCACCATAATTACACACACATCTACAGATCTACACAAACACTTCACACAACACAGTTGACTAAACACTCTATCAAACTAATCTAATCTATGTACATATAAACAATAACACTCAAAGCTCCTTCACATTTTCATGGTCCTCCCTTAAGGGAGTCAAGCAAGTGTAGGTTCCGATACCATATTAGAAATAGAGAGATGAGCAGAGAGTGAGATTGTGCACAACATAAATCACACACATTGTGTTCTTTATTGATCACAACAGTTACATATATAGGATGCATATCACTAATTTCGACTAATCTAGATCCTAAGAAAGTAGATCTAGATAGCTAATACAACTCACACATAGGAATACAACTACTTGTAGATTGACACGTAGGGACTCATAATGACAACTCACAACAACCTAAAACACATGGAAGCATTACTTCCAATAATAAATTAAGATCTGTTTTACCATATAAATTAAAATAATGATTTCGTAACCATATTTAAATTTAATTAACAAGCACATGAAAATTTAATACTTATAATAAACTTGCAATATAACAATTTTCTTAACCATGGTTACTCAACCCCAATTTACCATGGATATATTAACATGTAAATAGGCTTTCTTACAATAACATGGCATATCAATACCACATGTCAACAACCATAATTCATTTCACAATCAAAATATTTATTTTTAATTTAATTTTATAATATTTTTTTAATAAAATCTAAAAGGAAAAATGTTATAATTACTTTTGAGATACATCTAAACTTTCTATCTCCACCACTACTAAAAATATTCCATGGATATTCCATAAAGATTAAATCAAAGTTTTAACAAAATAAAAAATGAGAATAATTTTATATAAAGGGATGTGAAATTTATATTTTATAAATAATATTATTGAGAACTGGCATAGATCCATCTTAACTAAGGATCTATCAAGCTATGGGATGAATCAAATATGTCCAGGTGCAAACCTTTCCTCAAGCTTTGTGTCATCTTAAAAGTTCCTCAAGCTTTGCCACATCTTGAAACATTTGATCCTTCTAGGGGCTTAGTAGATCTAGAACTAAAATGGATCTATGTTGGTTATAGTTATATTTTGTATTATTAAAAATAATTGTTCCAAGAGGTGCTCTACAACCTAGCATGAGGGTGATGATGTAGTGGTATAAATGTTTGTTTATAAATATTTACATGTTGGCTCAACCAAAAAAATAATGAAAGGTTTAATCGAATATAGAGCCAATATGGGGGAGATGTTGTAGTGTCCATAAAAAAAAAATTGTAAACATTTAAAGGTTGGCTTAATTAATAATAAAAATTTAGAAGTAAAATAATACTAAACTTCAATTTTTTGTGTGGTAATTTTGTTTTTATTAACAAAATTACCAACAATTTTTTTAGATAAAAGAATTATTAATAATACATATTGAATTAAAATATATAACAATATAAATAGTAGTTGTAAATTTAGATTCATTTTACCATATAAATTAAATAATGGTTTCATAACCATTTTTAAATTTAATTAATAAGCACATAAAAACTTAATACTTACAATAAACTTAAAATATAACAATATTCTTAACCATGGATATTCACATCTACTTTACTATGGATATTATTAACTTCCAGATTTGTTACAATACCATCAGCTAATACGATGGTTTATCATACCACATACCCAAAAAAGATAACTCATTTCACAATCAAAATATTTTATACCTATTTTATTTTAAATTAATTTTATAACATTTTTTACTTAAATTTAAAATAAATAAAAAGATTATAATATTTTTGACATATATCTAAATCCTCTATTCATTGTTAAAAATATTTGATAGAGAGTAATCAAGGTTTTAATAAAAATAAAAGTGAAAGTACATTTATATATAGAGATGTGAAATTTATATAATATAAGTAGTATTATTAGAATCAACATAGATCCATCTTAACTAAGGATCTATTAAGCCATTATAGTAATTAAATTTCTAGAAGCACAAACTTGTTTTCAAATTTTGCCCTCAAAAATAAGTTTGCATCTTAAAAGATTTGCTCTGTCCCAACTTTATAAATAAAAAATTAAAATAAATCTATATTGATTTAGTTTTAAAATTAAGATCAACTTATATATTAAAATTATATATAATTTTTTTATTTAAAATATTTTTTAATAATTAATTATTAAAATATAAAAAAATTATACTTTTCTAATTTATATATATCTATGTTAAAAAAAAACAAAACAAAATTGAATAAATGTAAAATTTAATCTCTATAATTAAAATTTAAAAGAATCTTAACTTTAATAAAAAAAAAAAAAAAATTAAAAATAAAAATCATTTTATTTATATAATATATTTTTTCGCAATTTATTTTAATTATGATAATTTCATATAAAATAAATTGATAAATATAAAGTTCATCCGATAACTAAAAATTCCATTATACTTCCCATTTTTTGGTAACCATTCATTCTATCTATCTCGTCCGACGAACTTTCCCCAATTCATGTGGGTCACGGTTATCAAATCACACCCCTATTTCACTTTATACTATTATAGTACAACTCATATTTCTCTTTAATGATAAGTTTGGTATTTCCCCCTCTAGTTTTTTCTGTTTTGTGCTCAAATTTATCTTAAATGTTAAGTTTGGTATTTTTCTCTCCACACTTTCGCTTTATCCTTTAGGATTTTCTGTTTTGTGTGACCATTTATCTTAGGCTTGATATTTCTTTTCTCAACATTGTTACTGTTTTGTGTGACCATTTATCTTAGGCTTGATATTTCTTTTCTCAACATTGTTTTGTGAAAGTATTGGTTGTGTACTCTTTCATAATTTGTTTTCATGAAAAATTCCTTAGCGATTTGAGTACAAAATATCAAACATTCAAAAAAATTATATTCTAATATGATTGGACTTCTGGCAATAGTCGAAGTGTGTCTATTTGCTTTATTTCGTCAATAAAAGTATTAGCCATGATGTTTGGTACAATCTGGTTCACCACTTTATAGACAAACTGGGAGTTTTCTACCTGATATTCATATATTTTTTTGGGAAGCACCTTAGAATTTTAATAACAAAAATTCTATGAAATTACTTTATTTATGATTGATGTATTTTTTTATATGGATAGATGGATATGGAGTATATTTTAAAATTGTTTTTGTTTAGTTAAGAGTTGGTATTATTGTTTTGTTTTTGTTTTTGTTTAAAACTCGTATTTGTAAACCTGTAAACTCTTTTTTTAAGGAATATGAATAGGTTATTTTATTTTAAATAGCGTGGTTTTTCTTTAATAATGGATAGCAATTAGAGATAACTGTCCTCATTGTTGATTTGACATCAAACTTTGATAACAGCCAAAAATAACTATCCTCAATACTTGCTTGACAACTGAATTATGATAAATTTTCCTGCTGTCTAAATAAAAATCCTATTAAAATCCAAAAAAATTGCACAACCCACATTCTTCCCGTTTTGATATTAAAATAAGCTCTGACAAATTCCCATTATAATCCAAGAGAAGGTAAGATTCTTCCTGTTTTCATATTAAAAGAAGCTCGGAGAAAGGAGGCTTAACGACTACCTTTATTCCACTCCAAATTGAAGATGAAACTTGAAAAATTTTAACCTTCCCAAAGTACGAAAGGAAAAATTGTTTAAGAATTAAGTTTGATGGATTGGACTAGAGTAATGGCATTTGCAATATTTTAAACAATTTAAATGAATTCTAAATTTTTTTTTGTAAAATCCTCTTATCATAACTATATTAAAATTTGTACTGCAAGATTTCCTTACTCATTAACTGGGCAATAAAATTCCAAACAAACATTCATGCGATTCTATACAGCAGCAGTGAAGCCATCATAGCATTTGCGTTCTTTTGAAAGGCTGTCTACTCCAAAATTGCAGAGCAAATGCCAGATACAGTTCTTCCTGGTACACAAGACTTCGTATTCTGGTGCGTATATTTAATTGTAGTTATTGTATTGCTGTTAGTTAACGGCCAGAGTAATAAGCTTGTTAGTTAGTTGTTGTTAAATACATAAGGCTGCCTACAATACTCTCGTACAATATGTAATTTCAACGTAGCCGTACCAACGCCCAAAATTATCGCAGTAAAACCACAAATCCATCGTGAGCTTTTCGGACCGCTTTTGTGTGAAGGCAGTTTTCGTACACAAGCGACCCGAGAAAATATAGTGTTGACGCGTGGCTCTCCCCATACGTCACCATCTTTGACAATCTCGGGAGGTAAAGTTCGGTTAAAAAAGCTCACCCGTTTTGGACCATTCGATTTCTTGAGGGCAGATCAACGGTTGACGGACAACATCAGTAGCATATGAATTTTTGACATTGCGTAAAGTTTTTGGGTTGACGGCCAGTGAAACATAAAGGCAATTTAAATGGGTTCGTAGAGTTTTGGTAACAACTTTTAATTTTAATATTTTTATTTCCTAAGGAGGTATGCAAATTTATAATAAGTATGGGCAATGTCATATAGTTTTTAATTATATTGTTTTTAATTATTCACGCGCGTAAGTTTTGTTTTACTGAACAAGTAAAACACATTGTAATGTTTTTTTTGGTGAATGGTATTTTTGGAATGAAACACACAGAGTGCGAGTAAGAAAAAAAGGGGAAGCATGTATAATTGAAAACCATGAAATCTTTCACTCAGCAGTGAAAAGGGTAATGTAAGTTTTTGGTGAATGCTTAATTTCCACACAACAGTGTGTTGATCTTTTTTTTCTACAGCATTAAATGTAAAAGTTTTTTTATGAAACAGTGAATGAAGATTTTACACAGCAGTGTAAAATTATTTGTAAAAGGAGACAGAGTAATTTCTTTTGAAATGTTTTGGTGAACCCCTCTCATGATAAAGGATGAATATGTATAAGTGATTTTTGTTTTAATGAATAGAAATCTTTTTATGGTGGTGCAATACTCTGTTCTCAGTAAAAAAAAATTTAAAGCTTTCATGTGCACAAAAGATCATGTGGAATAAAAGAAACAGAGCATTGCTTCTGTGTGTTTTATTTTTGTGTTTTTGGGATTTTACCAGAAAAATCCCCAACATATTTCTTTTAGTATGATATTGGAAAATATGTTGTTCCAAATCAAACAACCTTTTTAGTTCAGTTCGTATTAATCTTCATAGGATGGATCGTTGTCGCAATCAGATGGTTAACAGCTGTAATATATTTTCCTGGATATGGAAAGCGCCCATTTCAAGTGGAGGACTTTTGGACAAGAAGTCTTATTGAGTTAAAATATAGGCAGTTAAATGGCCTGTTGTGGGAGAAAAAAGATCGTAACAGAACTCTCGTACAAACTACTATGGTGGATTCAATCATACCACTTCGGCTAAGTACTTTAGTATTGTCCATGGCCATTTTTGTGCAAATATTTGTGGTCTTACTCAGCGAAGTCTCTTTGCTTCTCTCTTGGCTTCTATTCTGGCCATTATTAATGGCCCGTGAAAAGATTATGTTGTTGTGTGGCTCGAACGTAACAAGGTCGGAATTTTCCAAGTACAGAGAAGTTTTGGAGAGCATAGCAATGCCCGGAGAAAATGCCGAGAGCATGTGGAATGCTAATGAATGGGCCTTTAGATCAACAAAAGAACATATGAAACGAGGCAGGGCTAGTAGTGAAGGTTTGATAAAAATGATAATTCAGCTGAAACCAGAGGCTCCTGTTGTAGATGAAGGTGAAGAAATTTGTAAAATATTTATATGAAATAAAGTATTAATATATATTGTATTAATAAAAATATCTACTTCTTTATAACTATCTATTAATAAAAAAATCAATTTATAAAGTTTTATGGTTTTTTATAACTATCTATTAATAAAGAAAATGAAGTTATAAATTTTTATGGTTTGTTTCAGAGTGTAAAAATAAATTATTTCTTTCAATTTATAATGAATAATTTATATAACGATATAGATATTATGTGAATAAAATGCTTGTTTAAATAAAAATATTATTTATATAATTATTCATTAAATTGTTTATATAATGCTGGAAAATATTTTATCACAATTTATTATTTAATTAATTTTAATTTTATATAGAGAAATTAATTAAACATAAATTTGATATAATTAAAAAAAAAGCATTTCTATGTATTAAAAACGAATTGTTCATATTTGGTGGTGAACTCCAGGGGAGCTAGTTCCCTAAACGTACCCTTGATAAAATAATAATAAAAAATAATAATAATAATAGCCACCATATGGATAATAATAGTAACCTCCACATCGTTATATTTTGCAGTGCCTTCTAACATAATTTTCTGGAATATAAACATCCATAGCCAGATCCATGGAAAACTTACAAGAGGCAACACGCCAGAAGTTATCATAAAAAATGAAAAGAGCCAATCTACGATAAAAGCTTAATTAATTAAAAGCACCAGATATTAGAATAAATAAAATAGCGCCCTTAGAAATTCAAATTTGAATTCACTTCAAATGGGTTTTCAACTTTAATTTGGCCAATCTAGATTACATTACATACTGTATGACTACAACCGTTATTTATTGGCCATCATGCCCCTGGGAGTCATCTGGCATCCGGATAATCCATGAATGATGAGTCAACCCACCAACCGTTAACCGAAAGTGTGTTTGCCGGAAAAATTATGTACACGGTTTACGGTGAAAGCAAATGGGTTTTCAACTTTAATTTGGCCAATCTAGATTACATTACATACTGTATGACTACAACCGTTATTTATTGGCCATCATGCCCCTGGGAGTCATCTGGCATCCGGATAATCCATGAATGATGAGTCAACCCACCAACCGTTAACCGAAAGTGTGTTTGCCGGAAAAATTATGTACACGGTTTACGGTGAAAGCAAATAGCAAATGTCAGAATCCTCCTCTGTCACGGTCACTGTCAAAGCATTCAATACCCTATAGCATAAGGAAATATGGTCGCCCATTACAACTGCCCCTTTCTTTTACTTTCAAAATGTGCCGTCAGTCTGATCTTGCTTTTACTTTTAACGTGTCCTCCCAATTTCGAGGAGTCATTCGTAACGAAAAAGCTGCGACCTTAAAATTAATTTGGGTTTGCTGTTTTGCAACGCATTGGTTACATAGTAGTGAAGGCGGGATATCCAGGACTCTCCCAGATTATCGTTCAAAAATGGCGGCTCCTCAACCTACAGATTTGTTACGTGGGTGCGCTTGCGCGGTCATATTTACTTTCTTGCTCTCACTGGATGCGTGCAATGCCATCAAGAGAAAAGCGTACTGGTTTCCAGGAACATTTCTTGTTCTCAGCGCTTTGACTCTCCAATTCATATACTATGTTAATTATACGAACGTCAAAGTAACTTAGACTTCAATATTTCTAACCGTAGATGATACCTTAGAGCGACTAATTGATAGTGGAAGAGTTATGGTCTATGTGTTCATTGCTTATTTGCTTCCGGGATTGGTAAGTTCTCGCTCTAGAGGTGTTTGGACCAATATTGCAGCATTGGCATTAAGCGTACTAGCACATATGCTTTCTGAGGTTTTGATAGACCGCTGGTATTGGTTCGAAGATCCGTCCGATTGTATTCTTTTCACAGCCAATATATTATTGGTTCTACTCTGTATCAGCGCTGTCTTAGCTGGTAAAACCATTTGTTTCATTATGAATCAAAAGGTTCCTTCACTGCTCTCTTGTTGTCATAATTCATGTAGAAAGTGTGAAAACATTGAGGATCATGTCCTCAAATGTTGGATTGTGGTCCGTTGTAGCCAACCAGAATATATTATGGCGAGGTCAGTTTTAAGTTCATTAGCCGGCGTGGTCGTCACAACCTGTGTTATAGATATTCTCTATGAAATCTCTTCAGATGTTGCTGGACGATATTTTAATCTGTATTCAGTAACCTTTTATATTCAGTCCACATTCATCTTAATAGGATGGATCGCTGTTGCAATCAGATGGTTAACAGCTGTAATATATTTTCCTAGATATGGACAGTGCTCATTTCAAGTGGAGGACTTTTGGACAAGAAGTCTTATTGAGTTAAAATATAGGCAGTTAAATGGCCTGTTGTGGGAGAAAAAAGATCGTAACAGAACTCTCCTACAAACTACTATGGTGGATTCAACCATACCACTTCGGCTACGTACTTTAGTATTGTCCATGGCCATTTTTGTGCAAGTATTTGTGGTCTTACTCAGCAAAGTCTCTTTGCTTCTCTCTTGGCTTCTATTCTGGCCATTATTAATGGCCCGTGAAAAGATTATGTTGTTGTGTGGCTCGAAAGTAACAAGGTCGGAATTTTCCAAGTACGGAGAAGTTTTGGAGAGCATAGCAATGCCCGGAGAAAATGCCGAGAGCCTGTGGAATGCTAATGAATGGGCCTTTAAGTCAACAAAAGAACATATGGAACAAGGCAGGGCTAGTACTGAAGGTTTGAAAAAAATGATAATTCAGCTGAAACCACAGGCTCCTGTTGTAGATGAAGGTGAAGAAATATACGGGGAAGAGGAAAAGTTTTTGAACTACTTTAGAATGTCGTGGAAGATGAGAGCAGTGTCATTGATCCATTTTATGTTGTGTTCTTACGACGATAGTAACTATGAAGTTGTTGGTAATGCTTTTAAAGCTTGTTCTGAGGCATGGGCTCTCATGGACTTCGTTGAAAGTTCAGACACGGAAGCCAATTTAGTAAGTCTTGCAGCCGACAAGGAATTCAGCACTCTTAAAAACATTTGGAAGCAGAAGCCCATTCAATCCAATGAGAAGCTGGCCATCAGGAACCGAATGCAAGAGGATATAAATTCCCGGATTCGCAAAGGAGAAAGTCAGGGAAGGGTGGAAAATATGCACGACTCAGTGGACTGGATGACGGCCGCCGCAGACTTTAGGTTGAACAAAACTTCGAAAGTGATCAAATCGAAAGGGATCGATCATACTTCAGCTAACGCAGTCCATGTTTTAGGGTGTTTGTTGGCCAAAGTTATTGTTAATTGCTTGAAAATTGAACTAGAAAAGGCACTGATACAAAAGTGCAGTAAATGGGCAGTGGACGGTGAGGAAGAAAAGATGTATCATGCATCCTTTTTTGCAGGGAAAGCAATGGGTCTGGCGGTTTTGTTTCAGGTACAATTTAGTGAGTGCTTCACTGTATGTAAATATAAGGCGATTAACTAATGTCCAAAATGCAGTTAATGTCAAAATACCAAATATGCAATATATGTGACAAATATGTATAACATTGTGATTTTATTTATAATGCAGACTGGCCAAGACAACAATGCAGTGCCTCCAGCAGCTGTAGCGAAAGGCGAAGAAAACGATTCGAGTGGCATCGCTGAAGTTGTGGGTGCTGTGTGATACTCACGGCTAGCTTTTCCAAGTCGAGAGGCCTCCTTTTGTGCGCTGTGTGATGCGACCTGGAATCTCTGTATTCTCCTCGTGTGGCGTGCTTAGAGTTTGAAATTTGTTGTTTAGTCAAAATGTTTTTATTCATGGTCTACAAAATAAGTCCAAATATCGGGAAATGGATTTTTTTAATTCGGAGTTATTTCTAGTATTTTTAGCGTGTATTTTGGAGTGTAATGAATGGCAAAAACATAAAATTATAATGAACGTTAAAATTATTTTGTAATTGTTTAAAGAAATTAACCCAAAAAAATTATTATTAGATTAGTATTAGGTTTTATAATCAGATTAGTATTAGATTTTATGTACAATTATAAAGGTAAATGTTATTGGTAAAAGGTGTTTTTTGGTGTGTATAAGCAGTGATGTTTAGTAATAATTTTCTGAGCACGGGTAAAGATGGTGTTTTTTCGTTTTCTTGGTTAACTAGTGATGTTTACTAATAATTTTCGGAGCACGGGTAAAGATCGGTAAAAATGGTGTTTTTTTTTTTTTGGTATTTTTGGGTAACGAGTGATGTTTAGTAATAATTTTTTGAGCATATGGTGGTTTTTTTTAAGCAATGATGTTAAAGTTAGTCAGCACTATTTTGGTTTAAAATATTTTATTGATTTGATGCTAAAATTAATTATTTTATTTTAAAATAATATTTACAATTATTTGTAATTAATTAAAATATTTTTTCTTTTACATAAAAAAAATAAATGACTTAGCCACATTAATAAAAATCAACTAAATCATAGTAAATTTTAAGATTTTAAAATAATAATAATATTTAGATTTCCTAAAAAATAATATAAGATGGTTTTGTTATGTTTATTGGTCTTTTATAAGGAACCAAATCAAAAGTAGAGCAGTATCACTTTGTTTATATAAAAAGTATGAAATTAATAAGAAAATCTGTCAAATATTGCCTATAAGTATATTGATGATGATAATGCTCATGATTATTAATGTCCACTAAGACTAATATGGTTTATGGGACCTTAAGAGAGTAAGAAATTAATTGAGATTTTTTAACATTTTATTCCTTGATGGAAAAGAAGTGAGAGAAGTGTTCATATATTTGTAATTTGGATGACTTAACATGTGAAGAAGATTGGTAGTGTGGCAAATATTTTGAAAATTAGAACGGATGTGAGTGAGTAAGCGTTGGGCAATCCAAGAGAAAGTCTTTTTTATCTTTACAACGTTCATGTTTCACTTTGAAGCTCATGAGAATTAATTTTTATCTTAGCAATGTTCATTTTCTTCTTAGCACTAGTTAAGAGAAAAAGATAGTTATGATTTTGGAAATTGGAGCTGATCACCTCCTTATAATATCTTAGCTTCATTTTTCCCTCAAACTCCTTATCGTCCCACATCTTATCCTCAACTTTGGAAGTAATAATATTTTTAATATTATCCTTATTGTTCAAGATCATCTCCTCCTTCACCCCCCAATGGTCTACCTAAGACTAGGCATCCTTATTCCTGTCTCACTTGAGCCCACAAGTAGGGGTTTTCGCTAGAGTTAGAAGAAATTTTAGGATACCTCTAGCCTTCCATGTTGTATAGCTTCTTCTTATACATGAGATACCTAGTCATAGTTATTCTTTCAATGGGGTAAAGGCTGGATTCGATTAGGAGGATAGGGTAGGGAGTATTTCCTTTAATCTTGAGGTTGTAGGTTACGAATTTCTTTTGGATTAGCTCAATCTTCTTCCACAATTCTCTAGATATACTACAACCCCAAACTGTTATAGAAATTTTTGGGCACTGCAAACCCGATCATAAATGTCCATAAATTGAGGGCTCCTAAGTCCCTAAAAGTGTTGCTTCATTACCTAAAGGAACAAGGTCAGTTGATTACATCATCTCCCAGAAGTTCTCCACTAAAAACTGCTCAGAAATGGTCAAAACTGGACCATACTGAATACCCAGTGCAGAGGGTGCGATGCATACTAGATGGCCCCTCTGTAGGGTGCGATGCGCGAGAATGGACAAATGGAAGAGACAGTTTGCGAGGTGGAAGATCATAGAATCTTCCAGAAGCTTTCCCTCTAACACTTGCCTCTCTGTTTTCGACCAGGGATGAGTAAGAGATCATCGGTCTCCAAGTGGAATCAAGAACTATCAGAGAGAGGACACTAATCAAGACCCCAGAAGATGACTCACC
>APFE030354249.1:397635-456605 GCA_000404065.3 Pinus taeda | reverse complement strand
GCTTTACTTGAGGTGAAGAAGGGCTTTCTTGCTGGAGGATGATGCTAGGTTAGAACAATTGGTTGTAATCCTCTTGCTATTCTTGATATTAATAAAGCTATTCAAGTTTTCCTCCACATTCTTGTATGTTTGATTGTATACGCATTTGTGTGGTTAATACATATCTGGTCCTGTGTTATTTATGAATATAGATCTCTGTTCTTTGATAGTATTATGCTACTTTGGTTCCACAGGTGCTCTTTGAAGCTGTGTAGACCAAGAAGGAGTGGCAAAGATCTATCCAGGAATGAGAGGAATCAGGCAAGGAACCAAGCGCAAGACTAAGGTTGGTTTCCTTTGTTCCACTCTTATCTATTTTTCATAAAGGAAAGCGAAAGTAGCTTTAACTTGTTTGTTTCTAAGATAGCTACCAGTCTTAGTGGGAATAACAGCTCCGAGTGGACACTATTCCCGGTAACAAAATGGCAACTCTACTGGGGAGCGAATATATTGTTTGTTAGTCTATATTTGTTTGTTTTCTAAACTTACAAATGGAGCCTGAAGTCAAGCCAGCTAGCCTTCGAACTGCATTTTCTATGCAAATGCAAAGTAGATCAATGTTGCTTCAGTATATCTTCGGGTTTTGTTTATAAATTGAACAATCGATTTGTAAATGCTCTAATTGCCCTAAGTGGTGGCTCTAGTAACCTCCTTAGATCAACCCCTGTGATTGACATTTACTGAACATCACTTATTCGGCCTAAATCCCTGAACTGAACTGCAAATTGTGAGCAAAGATTGGTTAAAAGTCTCGCACTGGTACCATCGCACCCTCCCTTCAAGGCAGTCTGTATGCATCACACTTCCCGTGTGCAGTAGGTGAGATGCATACTGGATTCCCTGTGTGACAGGTGCGATGGTCAGGGAAGGTTAATTTTACCTTCAGACTTTGGTTTTTCTTCACTCCTTTCAGTTCTATTTAGGAGATTTGCTGTTTGTGGTCAGTATATCTCTGTGGAAACCCCCTTCTCTTCCATTATTTCGCCTCCATTGTGCAAAGAACTGTAAGTGTTTTTATGTATTGTGCGCCATTTTCAATTCTCTTTTACAAAGAAGTAGCATAGTCGAACTGTCGTTTCTTAATCTGAAAGTGTCGTAAGTGTCGTTTTCAGTCATAGAAGAGAATACCATTGTTCTTGATAGTCGATTGTACTGTTACTCTTGTATATGATTTGAATTAGTAGTTTTTAAAGTGTCGAAAATAGTTTTCATTTCGAAATCGCAAAGTGTCACCCTTATCTTCACTTCATTTTGAAAAGAAATTTGTTAAGTATTGTCACTTTGAAAATAATTCAGCTTTGCACTTAGCTTTCTTCTTTTCATTCATACATTAAGAAGGTTGAAAAAAAATACATGCATGTGCATTTGCATTTAGACTGCTTGGTTTGATTTAGGACAGTGCATTTAGTGTGTGCTCTGTGCTCTTTGTTGAAAGACTCAATTTTCTTTCCTTAGTAGCTAGGATTTTTATTGCCAAAAGAAGATTAAACAGTTGTTTATCATCTTAGACTTCATTTTAGGAATTGTATACACATCACGCGGTGAACCTGAAAGACAAATTTTTAAACAAGATCAACTATAAAATAAATTTAATGAATCTAAAAACGCTTTGGAACCTAATGCACAACATCTAGAAGTCTAGGCTAGAGACGTATTCTGGCGTCGTAAAACCTGGTAACTGTTGTTTTCATTGTTTGTTGGGTGATTCCTCCACTCTGAAACGACAAGTGCCAGTACGGACTTGTGCTCCCACGTACCGTCGAGTATATATTGGGATACCACAATAGGCTATATCCTTTGTCCTTAGGAAGCCGTGTTTGCCGCCCTATCGATCGTAATGCACTGAACACAACATTTGGGAAGATTGATTGTCGTACTGTAAAAAGTATTCTGCAGCTTTGCGATTGGTTTGGTAATCCCTCTTCCTAGATTTCCAGAGAAGTCTCTTTCGTTCCTTTTTAGACTCCTTAAAGGAAAAGGTCCATCTGAGCACTTGTCACTTCAGGCTCATTAAAAATCGAAAGCAACTAGAGTCATCTTTTGTTTTTTCTCGACTCTTTAAAATTGAAAAAACAAGTTGTGTCAAAGCGTCTAAAATTTATTTTAATCGGAATAACATCACAAGTTCCCTCGTTGGTCTTTAGGTTGAGAAAAATGGAGTCTACCAACCAAGGATTTCCCCTTCGTGGAAATCCTAGTCCTTTCTCCTCTTGGGGAGATGTTGGTGCACCCCATATGGCCACATTGTCACTTCCAGAGTTGACAATTGGTTTGCCCGTATGGCTCTTCTCTACCTCTGTCATTCAGAATACCGTCATTCCTGAACAATCAAGTCAACGACTAGATGATACTAGAGTTACCCCCCAGCCTTCTACTTCGTCTGTTTCTCCCTCTACTCCTTCCTCTTTGCTTGATGAAGCTGGTAAAGCTAAAGATCAAGTAATTGAGAAGAAGAAGAAGCAGAAAGAGAAAAAAGAAAAGAAGAATAAAGAACCAAAAGCGGAAGGGGGCGACCATGCGTCGTCTAGCGAAAATCCTCACACCGCATCGTCTAAACCTAAATCTCCATGTGTCATTTGCAAACGAGACCACTATCATCGAGATTGTCCTTGCATCCCTCAGATCTTAAGGGACTGGTCTCCTCATTTGCACAATCCGGTGTCGTCAACCTCTGATGATCATGTTGAAAGTACACCATCAACCAGTGAAAGCAAAGTATCCAGGCAGAAAAGGAATCACAAATTTCCTTGTAAATTGTGTGAAGGTGATCACGCCGTCCACTGTTGTCTCTTCCTAGAAAAAGCTAAAAGAGTTTTGGATGACCGTCCTGCTTCACCGCTACGACTCCCTCCTGGATATAAGAAACCCTTGTCGAGTCCACCACTGGTTGAAAATCCGACTGGCACGCCATTGTGGTCGGCCGAAATGTCTATCATTGAAAATGAACCCTCTCAATCCATACCAGACAAAAGTCAAAAGGTCGAGGCGACAGTTGACTTGGTCTTGCCTTTAGAAGGTTCATCTTTGAATGATACCGTCACTGAAGAGAAAGAGAATGACACCTTACAAATTCTTTTCGTAAAAATAGAATCCGATGAACTTAGGGGCAGTCTACCCGTTCCTTTACCACAGGAAGGAAGTTCATGAGAGTCGTATCCGGCCGTCTATTCGGTCCCACCTCCAAGCAACCTAGTCGTTTCCTTCGATTGGCATATACTAGGCAGACCTCGTGTACCAGCTAGTGTACCATTCAAAATCATTGTACAAGCTTACAAAATGATCATGGTTGGTACCATCATAGATGAAGGGGCTTCTGTGAGTATCCTTTCCTCAACTGCTTGGAAAGCACTTGGTTCGCCATCGCTTTTGCCTGAAATGAGAAATCTGACAGGCTTTGACAAAGGAACCAATCGACCGCTAGGGATCCTTCCTAATGTGCCCATTACTTTGAGAAGGAAAACCCTTCACATGAGCGTAATGGTAGTCGAAGGACCTTTAGATTACAATCTACTCCTTGGGCGTGACTATATTTATTGCATGGGAGCCATCGTCTCCTCACTCTTTCGAGTAATGTGTTTTCCACATGAAGGCAGAGTGGTCCAGCTCGTAGACCAGCTTTCATTCCCCGGATCACACATAACAAATAATCAAATACCATCCCTAAATGGTCTTTTCATGCAAGGAATGTCTCATCAGTCTCTAGTCCATCCACCTAAAGAACGTGAGTGATTCGGGAGGACATGACTGAAACCCAGGGGGCATGCACCCTGGTCTACTTCGGCAGGGAAACTTCAGGTATAGGGTAGGTTTTAGTGAAGGATATATGACTAGTCTAGCACCCGTCCGTACTGGAAAATGGGACCAGACCGGATAACATACCTTCGTTAAAGGGTAGGCCTTTCTTGACGGAACAAGTGTTTTGTCTGCAAATTGAGGGGTAACCTAGAAAATCTACTTCACTATACCTGGGGGCATGCAAACCTCTTGTGAGCAAGCAAGAAACGACCAGCTATCGTTACCTTTATGATTCCGCTGACTTCAACCGCCTAAGTCGGGTGAGTGGTCAAATCGACCACTCATCTTCGCAGGGGCCACCATGGCATCGACAAAGTAAAGGAGAAAGTTTCCTACCTAGCTTTAGTAGTGATCTTGGTAGTTAAATAGAGGGGAATAGTTGGTCGTTCCTAGCTTGCATGCAAGAGGCATCGGAGCATAGTTTCGAATGGTGCAAGCTCCTTAAAAATTGAACCTATCAATGAGACATCCTCATTATATGACTGGCACGAGCAGTTTTAACGCAGAATTCAAGCTCATTAAAAAATAAACATAAGCAATGAGCAAATGTTTCCCCCAGAGTTTAAGCTCATTAAAGAATGAACCAATTTCCAGTAAATAACCATTGTGAATGCATTATCATCAGCTTTTGAGCCTTGGTCGTGTTCTCATCATCACCTCCACTCCGTTTTAGCCGATCATTCGCCTCCATTTGATTGTTTACCCGTTTCGAGGAACATCTGCGAAGAGTGATTCTATTAGCCATCCTTGTGACACTGTCGTGATTGGAGAATTCCAAACCTTACCCGGAATCAGATGCTACCCGAAATCATCACTCGTTCCTCGAAAACGAGTCTCCTTTAAGCACTTTTCAACTGACTGATAAAATATGAAAAGATTGCCGAGCGATTAGCCTCTCCGGCTTGTTAAAGTCATCGGAAGCGCTATCCCTCCTCTAGATTTTAATCATTTTGGACTTGAGGGATTATTACACAAAAAGATCGAGCGCTTGTCTTGTTCGGCTCGTTAAAATTAATGAACATTCATCCCTTTGGTATTATTTTACGCTTTTTCGAACTTAAGGGATTATATGACGAAAAAGAATCTTTGGAGTTTCCTTTCCGTCCCTTTCAGACTCTCTAAAATTGAAAAGGACCGAGTTATCTTTGTCATTAAACTCGTTAAAACCGAATAGCGATAAACTCGTCCAAATGGACGAGAACGAGTTTCATTGTCGCTAGGCTCGTTAAAACATAGCGACAGGTTCGCCCGAAGGGCGAATTATAGAACAAGCATATGTTATCCTCCTCAAGCTTGACAAAAATAAAGAGGTACTGGTTAGCAATGACTGGGGAAAATTGGGAAGAAAACTTGAAGAAACTTTATTAGTAGCAAGTCTCTCTTGAACATGACACTTTCTCTCTGCATCCGAGTCGGTTTGGGTTGTTCTGTTCACTGGCCATATCACCATTGGTCCGTCACACCATCCATCTTTGGGGTTAACACTACCAATCCATCGTCAGTGTCGCCGATATGTTCAAGAGAAGTCACTCAGAGAATTCACCTGTGTCTCACTCGCTGCAATACATTCACGCTCCATTCTTTCATGACCGCCACCATGAACCCTGTATCATTAGATCGTTTTCACCTCCAAAGTCATTTGCTTCGTTCCGTGTCGTAGATGTGGGATTCATTAAGGCCCTCCTACGACGGGTCACTTCTTGTTGACATTAGCTCATTATCCAAGAAGTCGACCTAGGAACAACCCTTTCAGTACTTTGAAGCTTGCATGCCTCAATGGCAAGTTTCTCACTTTCGGCGACATGTTTACATCAATGGCCTTCGACCGAGAGATTTTGCGTGGTGTTCGATGCCAAGTCCTTTTTCACATCGCACGAATTGTATTGTAGTACCTTGAGGGTCATTGTCATTATTGGTGATTCCTCTCGCGCCTGTTAACAGCTTACATCATTGGCTGGTAATCAGGTGATGTCTTTCCATGTTCGACTCCAAAACATTTTTCACATGGATCGACTTGTACTCCGAGTGAAGGTTGAATGAGTTTTGAAGACCCCGGATCTAGTTTCATCCATCCGGGCTGCGATATATTCAGGAATATAAAGACATCAAATGTACATCATTGCCAAACAGATGATCATCTAAATCAAAGGATGAAGAGTCCGAATCATCAGTCTGCTACAGAGACGATTGTCTGTCCTATGTACATGAAAATGAATTTATAAAGATGAGCATGGGAATGCCCGCCTCAGCTAGATCATGAAAAATATTATGAAGATAATGTATTGTATTGTATCTTATTACAGGTTGCCTCCGAGTTCGAAAAAACTTTGGATCCTCATGATAAAGCATTCCTCCCGACATCAAAAGATTAACGACCTCATGCTTTAGGGGGCAACTGTTATAGACATTTTTGGGCACTACAACCCTGATCATAAATGTCCATAAAATGATGGCTCCTAATTCCCTAAAAGTCTTGCTTCATTACCTAAAGGAACAAGCTCAGCTGATTACATCATCTCCCAGAAGTTCTCCACTAAAAACTGCTCAAAAATGGTCAAAATTGGACCATACTGAAAACCCAGTGTAGAGGGTGCGATGCATATCACCTTCCCAATGTAAAGGGTGCGATGCATATTGGATGGCTCCTCTGCAGGGTGTGATGGGCGAGAATGGACAAATGGCAGAGACAGTTTGCGAGGTGGAAGATCATAGAATCTTCCAGAAGCTTCCCCTCTGACACTTGCCTCTCTGTTTTTGACCAGGAATGAATAAGAGATCATCGGTCTCCAATTGGAATCAAGAAATATCAGAGAGAGGACACTAATCAAGACCCTAGAAGATGACTCACCCCACTACAATCATCTATATATGGATCCCTCATCACAGAGATCCAGGGGCTGGAATCTTGTATCTTGAAGAGAAGTGTTGTTGGTTTTCTGGTGAAACTTCATAGTGTTGGGTGATCTAAGTTTTACTTGAGGTGAAGAAGGGCTTTCTTGATGGAGGATGATGCTGGGTTAGAACAATTGGTTTTAATCCTCTTGCTATTCTTGATATTAATAAAGCTATTCAAGTTTTCCTCCACATTCTTGTATGTTTGATTGTATATGCATTTGTGTGGTTAATACATATCTGGTCCTGTGTTATTTATGAATATAGATCTCTGTTCTTCGATAGTATTATGCTGCTTTGATTCCATAGGTGCTCTTTGAAGTTGTGTAGACCAAGAAGGAGTGGTAAAGATCTATCCAGAAAGGAGAGGAATCAGGCAAGGAACCAAGCGCAAGACTAAGGTTGGTGTCCTTTGTTCCACTCTTATCTATTTTTCATAAAGGAAAGCGAAAGTAGCTCTAACTTGTCTATTTCTAAGATAGCTACTAGTCTTAGTGGGAATAACAGCTCCGAGTGGACACTATTCCCGGTAACACAAACCTCACCTCCATATAAAATAACAGGGTCGATGAGAGTCTCAAAGAGGATTTTTTTTTTTTTACTCCATGCCTAAAGATATGTCAACTGACAATTTTTTTCAAGCCCATAATAAGCTTTCTAGCCTCCAATTACCCTTTTCTGAATGATATGATTCCAATTGAGCTCATGATGAATGTTGATTCCCAAATATTTGTATGATGAAACTTTCTCCAAGTAGTTATTATCATAAATGAAATAGTATCATAATTGATATTTTTGGATGTAATTATCATGACTTTAGTCTTGTCAATTTTAACAATCATGTCCATCTTGGAGTAGTAATCTTGGAGGATTCTAAGTTGCTTATCTAGATCATCAAGACCGCTAGCTAAAAGAATGATATCATCAACATGAAGGATAAGAGTAATGACCATACCAATGAGCCTGGGGCCATCACATCTTGCAACTTCTAAACATTCTTCTAGCTTATCAATGTAAATGCTTATAAAATTATGGAATGATAGTAGGCCCCTTCTTGGCATGCTATATTTTCTCATAATATCTCTTTTTTTTTCTCTGCATCAATCTAATCATGTTTCTTCTATCCACACTTCTCTAAGCGATGTTTTCATTTTATTCTTATTAAACCAAAAACCTTATTTCCTTTGACACGTGGGGTCACTTCCATACAAGCCTTCTTCCTTTTGTTGTGTGAGATGACCATATTTCTCGAAAAAAGAAGACTCGGGTAATCCTTCATGACTTTTACTTTCATTCCCTATTAGGTGGAGCAATAATTTTCAATGAGTTTGAAACTCCTCATATACTGGTGTAATTACTATCCTATCTCGTCCCTCATCATCATTTTATTTTACTTCTGAAGGAAATATTACTTCCTTATACAATTCAATTGGGATTTCATATATATGGTATTTGTGGCTCTTTTTAACCTCCATTCCAATGGTCCTAATGGATTCAATCGAGACCTTCTTTTTCCTTTTACAAAACCTGGTACTAATTTAAATCTATGAGGAGTACAAATTCATACCGAAGCAACTCAGGGAGGTCAAACCTGACTTGTGGTCGGGAGTTGGCCTTTATCCTATTGCCAAATCTACACACTCGCTTCCTCTAACTTATGACCAGCCACCAGGCCCACGATGTAAGATCAGAGACAGACTGAATTTACAAACTTCTTGTGGCACGGAAGAGGAATCAGAGCCAACCTCTAAATGTGGGCTATCTCCGCTATTCTCAATTTGTGTTGGATCGCTTTGCATTAACAATACATTCAGCTGTTGTAACATGGAACTTGCATCAAATGATTGGAGCCTATAGGACTCGCTCCATTTCTTGCATACAAACCTATCAGTTTATACAAGACTTACCAATACTCCAATGACTTGTTAGGGATATTTGTTGTCAGAACTTTGTCTCATTCACCCTCATTTATCATTTCCCAAAGTTGAGAAATGCACGGAAATAACAGATATGGCGACCCTCCCAGAACTAATCAATGTTTTTTATACTGGGTACAGGAGCTCCTTTTTCACTTACCATGAATAATTTGTCTCCATCAGACTCTTACAACCCTATGCCAACATAATTATTTATGGTCGAAATGAATGCTATATTCTAAATCGATCTACCAATGATCATTAATAACGTTGACCTTGTGGTTATCAAAGTTTTATAATATTCACATATCCTCCTCCGTTGTATGCATCATTCTACCAAAGAAATAAAAACAAAACAACCATATCAATTCGATTAAAACAAAATATTTACAAAGGAAGTGTAGTGACTCGATTCTCGAGCTCCTCTCCTCTTCTACTCAAAACTCATATTCTATCTAACTGTATAAATACAATTCCCATTTACTGGGATAATATCTCTCCATAACAAGAAAATAAACACCTATCCAAAAACTACCCAATAGCTAGGCTAACACTTGTCAAAATTCACAAAGACTCACCTCAAAATATATTAACAACTTGACAATCCAGATTCCTCTAGATCGAGACAATTGTCATTAAAATAAAAATCTTTGTACCTCTAGTTTATACAAATACACTGAAGAAAATAAGACCTACATATGGAATTTAAGTGTCCCCTTTTGGGGTTTAGACAAAATGGTACAATTGGCATTGATACTCCCGCGTCATGGGATAAGGGACATCCTTGTTTAACTTTTATATTGCATGTAATTTCTTATGACAAACCCTCAGTGGTCTTGAGCTTTGAAATAAAATTCTCGTATAGCCTAGTCACAACAACCCTCAAATCAAGAGGAACCATGATCTCTTCTAGCCTCTTCCATATCTTATCCTAAGGAATGATGTCAACACTTTTTCTAAAGTCAACAAAACAACATAAGAGATCAATCTTATTATTGTGACATTCCTCTACAATGATCCTAAGAGTAATAATATGGTCTATAGTTGAGTAATGTCTCCTAAATCTAACTTTGCCCTTATCTCATTTACCATGGCTTTCAATCCAAAGGCTAATCTTCTTCTCCAAAATGACCCCATACAACATGGCTAAAATGTGGCTAATCATAATGGTCCTATAGTTAGAGGGAATCATTTTATCCCATCTTAAAGATAGGTAGAATAAGGTTTTGCATACAAGTCTTAGGGAAACCTCATTTCACTGCCAGATTGAGGAGTTTGTGTTATTAAAGCAGCTCAAGAAAAGATAGAAAAGATAGATCAACGCCTTAGAATTCAGCCTCTTCGAGGGGGCAACCTCCTTTACATTACATAAATGAACAATTCTTGGATGATTCAAATGACAAAACCTCCTTTCTATATATAGGAATCCGAGTCACAATATAACCCAGCCAACCTAACAATAATAATACAAAGCCACAAAAATATCAATAGAGGGATTCTATGGGGCATAGTAATAACAATATGGGGACAATAGGGGCACAACAATATTAATAAGGGATACAACTACAATATTAATGGGGTAATCATTAGTATTATAGGGACCTAACAGACATTGTCACAAGGTGGGACACCTGTACAAATATTGTCTGCTAAATAAGAAGGAAAGGGCAAGAGACAAGGAGAAGGACACAACGCAAAACAATACTCAAGCTCAGAAAAGCCCCTCTCAAGGGGAAGAGGTTGCAAATCGGGCACAACCAGATGCATTACCTGTGCCCTCAAAAGAGACCAAGAAGAAGCGGGGAAAGGCACCCATCTGAGCACCCTCTCCACCTCTTACCAGAGCTAGGGCAGTTGCTGAGGCGGCGTTCTCTATGGGTATGTCGACTACAAACTCCTCCTCTGTTTACTCAATTGCATCTCTGTATGGCATTGAAACCTTTTATGAATAGTTCATTTCAGTTCCATCTTCCTCTCACACCTTCATCCCCCCCAAGGTTGTGGAATGCCCTATCAAACCCCCCTCCCCCACCTTCTCCTGCACTTAACCCTCTTTCCCTGAACATCCTCCCCTAAATTCCCAATTACATGATCCTCCCCCTCATTCCAGCCTTCTTCCTTTCAGATTCCTCACCAGAGCCAGGTTTCGCTCGCAGGCCCCTGACTTTATGGGTATCAGGCTCATCACCTCTTCTCCTCCTCTAAAATCGGCTAGAGGCAGACCATCCTCCCTATCCAAATCCAAGGTACAAGCAAGGGAAGATATTGTTTCAGGCAAACAATAGGCCATTGATTGGGTACTTAGAGCAGTGAATACCCAGGAGGCTCATCCTCATGAAACTCCTCTCCTTCAATTGTAGAGGGTCGGCTAGCCCTGCAAAAAAATTAGCCATGAGGAGACTGCTCTCAACGGAACCTGTTGACATTCTCGTTTTGCAAGAAACCCCAGGTCAGGGGAGTGTCATTACCCACCTCCTAGAAACCTGGCTACTTGAATGGACTTTCTATTCCCTCGATGCATAAGAGAGGTCTGGGGGGCTGGTGTTAGGAGTTAATAATCGATCTATCAGGATCCGCAATGTGTGGGGGAGTTCGGGGCACATAGGAGGTGATATATATTCCTATGAACTCGATATTGAGCTCAGGATCATTAATATATCTGGCCCCTATCACAATGGATAGGAGTTTTGGAGCAGATTCCTTGACTCTCACATTCTTCAAAAGGACAATTTTGTCCTATGGGGGGATCTAAACTTCTCCATCAGTTATGGGGAGTCATGGGGTCATAATGCCCAAAGGGATATCCTCTCAGATTTTTTCGAGGCCAAACTGGAAGAGCACAATCTCATAGAGATCCCCTCCCCAAAAATATTGCCCACTTGGAGAAATAACAGATTAGGAGTAGACAGACTCTCAAGAAGACTTGATAGATATCTCATTAAGGAGCATATGTTAACCTTGGGCCTGGGAAATAGACAGTGAGTGGGCTCTGGAGGAATATCAAACCATAGGCTGATCTATTTGGAAATCAAAGGAGGTATGAACAAGCCTAAAGTTCCTTTCAAATTTAATGCAGCCTAGTTGAGGGACGCTGAATATCGTGTCACAAATTACTGGACGAATCATCCCCCAGTGGCAGAAAGGATTATATCATAAGGTTTTGCAAAAAACCTTAAAGAACTCAAGAGCCTCTCTAAGAAATGGGCTCATAAGAAGAGGAAGCAGGAAGACCATACTCTCAAACAATCTGAAGAAGCCATTGAGAAGTATGAAAATGACCATGAAGGAATCTTCTCCTCCCCTGAGCACAAAGAGCAAATAACCTCTCTTCTGGCCAAGAGAAACCAAATCCTGAAGAATGGAGAAGAGAGCTGGAGACTGAGAATCAGAGCCATCTAGGTGAAGGAAGGGGATGACAATACTAAGTTCTACCACAAATTTTCAAATTGAAGGAAAGCTATCAACACTATTTGGTAGCTATTTGATGAGTATGGAGAACCTGTGAACACCTTCCCCCGGCTGGCAGCGATGGCCTCTGCCCATTTCTGTAACATTTATAAGTCACCACCAAATGCCACCCTGGGAGACATAATGAAGACAGCCCAACTTTTCCCAAGGTTTGTAGACCAAGATGAAAGAGGGGATTTGACTAAATGAGTCTCCGTGAGGGAGCTGGAGGACACTCTGAAATGGTTCAAGCGAGATAAAAGCCCTGGTCTGTATGGCTGGACTCTGGAATTCTATCTGACATTTTTTGAGACCCTGGGGCGACCTATTACAAGTTATAGAGGAATTCAGAACCTCTGGAAGAATGTATGAGGCCTTCAACTCAACCTTTATCGGCCTTATTCCCAAATTGGACAATCCCACATCTTTCAATGATTTCCAGCCCATATCCTTATGTAATTCTATAGACAAGATCATCTCCAAGATTATAGCAAATCGATTTCGACCAATCTTATCCAACCATGTCTCAGCTAAACAATTTGCATTCTTACAGAATAGACAAATACATGAAGCGGTCAAAACAACACAAGAGATCCTACATTCTATCCAGACCCACAAGTTGAAGGGTATGGTCCTGAAAGTTGACCTCTCGAAAGCCTTTGATAGAGTCAACTGGCTATACCTCAGAATGCTCTTAACACACTTGGGTTTCCCATTTGAATTCATAAGATGGATTACGAGTTGTATCACCAATGTATCATACAGTGTCCTGGTAAACAATGCGGCCTCACCTTTCTTCCATTCTGAAAGAGGCCTCAGGCACGGATGTCCATTGTCCCCACTCCTCTTCTTACTCGTCATGGAAGGTCTCAGTTTCTTCATAAAGGAAGAATGTCGAAGAGGCAAGCTTAGGGGGATTCGCATCACTAAAGAATGCACATTAACGCACCGGCTCTCTGTGGATGATGTGTTACTTTTCCTAAATGGGAGTATAGGATATGTGACTGCACTTCTCAATACATTCACTATATTCCTAGCAGCCACTGGCATGATGGTTAATAATGGAAATCCTTTATAACGGCTATTGGATTCACTCTATACGAGGTCCAGTATGCCCTGAGACGATTCCCCTATAACCTTATGAATCTGGACGAGGGATTAAAATATATGGGCTATAGATTAAAACCACATGGTTATAGGATTGTTGATTGGATCTAGCTCATAACCAAACTAGAGAAAAGGCTAAACATCTGGTATTTAAAATATTTATCAAGAGCAGGAGGACTGATACTCATAAAAGCAGTGCTAGAAGCAACTCCAGTCTATTGGATATGTTTAGCATGGATTCCTAAAGGAATACTATCTAGAATCAAAAACCTGTGCTGCAAGTTCTTGTGGAGAGGAAACCAGCTTCGAAGGATCTTCGTCTGGTCAAATTGGGACTCTTTGGCACTCCCAAAGAACTGGGGAGGATGGGGTATAAAAAGTTTAGACTCTTTCTCCACAGCCATGGCGGCCAAACTAGGGTGGCAGCTAGTTACGTCCTCCAGCCTATGGACTAAAGTGGCCACATCTCAATACATAGCTCCTTTAAATATTATGGACTGGATTCGACAACCTTAGTGGACACAAGCTAGAAAATCAATCATATGGAAAGCTGTCCTCCAAGCTATGCCCCTTATCAGGGATGGACTCACATGGAGAATACAGTCAGTAGAAGTTGTTAAAATAGGGATGGACCCCTGGATTGGTTGTGGGAATGCTCACAGACTCCCACAAGAGCTCAGTGCATACCTCACTTCTAGAGGGATCACTCATATTAACCATATGGCAGATAATGGCCGCTCTACTTTTTTACAACAAGCTTGGAAATCTAGAAGGACGCTACAGATCCCTCAACAATGGCAGCAGCATTGGAAGGAATACATGGGGGCACTCACGGAATCTCATATCAGGATACAAGAAGGGGAGGACAAGCTTATCTGGGTTCTCGCAAAGCAAGGGAAATACTCAACTAAGGAGGGATACATAGCTCTTATCAACTCTCTGAAAGCTCCGTAATGTGAACCTTGGTGGAGAAGCATTTGGAAACTTAAAGCACCACCCAGGTCCAGACTACTCATGTGGACCATTCTACGTCACAAAATCCCAAGAGGAGAAAACTTGACCAAAAGATCATTTCACGAACCCTTCTGGTGCGGCCTCTACAAAGAAGACAATGAAACTGAGAATCATCTCTTTCTTACTTGCCCATGCACGAGGGAGATTTGGAATTCTATCCACTCACATATACCTTCCCTCCCTAGGTGGCAAGGCACAACCGTTTAGGAAGCCTGGGAGGAATGGTGGTCCAATGTATCCTCAAAAAGAACAAAAAAATCCCTTTACTGACTTGCTGGGCCATTTGGATCGCCTATAAAATAATCATATTTCAAAATTCTCCCCCCCACTAGTCGAACATGACCACACAAATCCTAGCAGATTACCAACAGATACCAGAGGAGGAAACAAATCCAATTGCCAGGCATATCATCCCTGAGAGTATAAACCAATCCCTCCCCTAGGCATACTTTGATGGATCAGCTCAAGACATCGTTTGTGGGGGAGGCACACTCCTCCATATTACATCAAATCATATTTACAAAATTCAAATGGGTATGGGCAAAGGGACAAACAATTTTGCTGAGCTTTCAGCAGCAAAATACACCATACACTTTGCCTTGGAAAAACAGTGCAGAAACTTACAACTAATTGGAGATTCAAAAACTATATGCAACTGGATTAACAAAGTTACTATTTGTCATGCTTTTTCTCTGAGACGCATCATGGAAGAAATTTTCAGACATAAATTTATTTGACACATTTACTTGTCAACATATATACAGGGAGAGGAACACAACTGTCGATCTACTATCCAAGGAAGCAGCACACAGGGCTATAAGCACTTGGAGCATATTGGAGAAAACTGATGGAACCTTCCATCAATATTATCATAGACCTTTCATAGAGATATCAGATTAGTAAAGCTCAATGGGAGTTGATTTAAAATTTTGCTGTATATATTTTCCTGTGTTGTCTTTATATAAATATTTATATGAAGTATTGATCAAGCAATTTATTTTCACATGATAGCTATTTTTTTATACTCTTTGCGTAGAGTAAGTACATAAGCAATTTTTTGAAGATCAAAGCTCAGAGCAGTGTCTCCCTGCGTGGAAAACACCTCTATCTAGTTTGAACTCACAAGGATAGGCTTCTATCCCACAGTATAGTATATGCCGCTGGCATCTGCAAAATGTAATTTTCCTCATTAATGAAATTACGACTTTTTTCCAAGGGAAAAAATACTATGGATAAAAAAAAAATCGTTGTATTTTAAGAGTTACTGGATGAATTAATGAGGCAAAAAAAATGACCTTTCTCAACTGTCGTTTTCCGTGCACCATCCTTTCGCCAAATTTTTGCCTCGTTAGTCATTGCCACTTAGCGTAGTTTGACCAAAAAGTTTACCAACTATATCTTGAGCATACGAACTCGAATTTGAGTTCTGTTTGCATCGCTCGAATCAGGGCAACGAGAACTACGATCTGGTCCTGGTTTCACTTCCATCTGATGACTTTTATTTTTGAGCTTGTTCAAGACCACTTCTATTTCTAGAGCCACCTGGATCAGTCTAACCATCGATCATCATGCCATCCTATCATCATGTACCATCTTTGCATCTCATATCAACTCTACTGAATATTGATATAGATAATGAAGAATAATCGATCGCGAGTGAGTCACAAGGCCTTGCCACTCTCCACTAATAAAAGTTAGTCCACATAACCAGGGGTAGAACCCCAATCAGACTCGATCCCAGATGAAGTTGTTGAACACCATGTATCCTAGACGTAGGGATTACTAAAGTACATGATGTGTCCATCTATAGTGTTATGGTCTCTATCCACTTTTCCCAACTCATTGGTCAATCTATGAGAGGTACTTCCCATGATTTCCAAACTACATGGCTAGGATGTATTTCGGGGCATCCACGGGACAAGGTGAACCACTCATCCTATGGATATATCATCAACTATAGGGGAGGGTGAACCACTCACCCTATGCTCTCATATATCATCATGGGGTATCATAAGGGAAGGTGAACCACTCACTCTGTACACAACGTACCTATAGGGGAAGGTGAACCACTCACCCTATGGTCACTCATAGCTCCAAAAGTACCCCAAGCCCCCAGGAGCTCTCAAAGTTCAATGTCTAACTCAAGTGGGACCCTCATGGGAGGGTCCTTCCACGACTCCGAGTCTCTCTCAGAAGGTTAAGAATTTGACCTTCCCCAAGCGCTTCATGAGGATGTCATTAACCTTCTCATCGATCTAGATGTGTTGGAGCCTTATTTCTCGCCATTATATCGTATCTCAGATAAATAGGTACTTCATATCAATATTCTTGGAGCAATCATGGAACATGGGATTCTCTGAAAGGAGAATCCCACTCTGGTTGTCACAATAGATCATGATGGCATCCAATACGTGCTCAAATAGCTCACTGAAGAGCTTCCTCAACCAAACAACCTCACAATAGGCCATAATAGTTGCAATGTATTTGGCTTGAGTAGTGCTTAGAGAAACCAATTTTATCTTCCTTCTCATCCATGAAATTGAAGCAGACCCCAATGAGAAGCAACATCTTGATGTGCTCTTTCTATCCACCACAATTCCAGCTCAGTCAACATCAGAATATCCATGTAGCCTCAAGTTCTTGATATTGTACCTCAACCCATAGTTGATTGTGACATGGAGATATCTCAAGAGATTCTTAGTAGCAATCTAATGTATGTGATGAGGATCAACCATAAAGTATTTATAGTGAAGCATATGTCTGGATGAGAGTTTACCAAGAACATCAAGCCCCCCACACGTTGTCTATACTCGAAAGGGTTTGCCAATTCAAACCCAACAACACTTCCACATATCTTCTTGAAGTTGACTTCCATCGGAGTAGACACAAACTTGCATTCCACCATCCCACATCTCCCTAGCAGCTTCACAATGTATTTTCCTTTGAAAGGAAAATATCACTTGGCCTTTTCCAAACCTCCAGGTCTAGGAAGTAATGCATGAGACTTAGGTCCTTTGTATCGAACTCGGAAGTCAACTCCCTCTTACATTGGTAAATGAGAGGGTTTTCACTTGTTAGAAAGAGATCATCAACATAAAGGACCAAAATAAGAGGCATGTCCTTTTCAGCCTTGAATTATAGGTTAGGATCATCATGGCTCCTTGTAAATTCCAGCTTCATAAGATAACTGTCAATTATTTCTTACCAAGCCCCGAGGACTTGCTTCAATCATAGAGGGCTTTCTTCAGCTGAAAAACATGTGTCCTTCTATCTTGAACTTCAAACCCTTGAGGTTATTCCAAGTAGACTTCCTCCTTAAGAAAGCAGTTTTGACGTCCATTTGATGTAGGCTTCATCCTTGATTGACAACAAGAGCGATAATAGATAAGATAGTAGTATATCAAGCAAATAGTGCAAAAATTTCGTCATAGTCCACTCCTTCCTTTGAGAGAAGCCACGAGTTATGAACCTAGCCTTATATTTTTCAGCACTCCCATCATCTCCATGTTTAATTTTTGTAAAGCCATTTAGAGGTGACCACAAACTTGTCCTTAGGTCTAGGCACCACGTCCCAGACATCATTCTTCATGATCGATTCATATTCCTCATTCATCGTATTGTTAGAAAAATATATATTACAATGCAATGGAACACATAAAATATTGCAAAAATATAAACATGGAAAATGCATAAAACAAGAGAGACACAGATATATGTGGTTCACCTGGTTTGGGCTACGTCCACGGAGAAACAACTAGTCCTTCCTTTTATATTATCGAGCAAACTGAAGAGATACAAACTATAGCATATTCGTTGCAATTCCCTCTTCGCTCTCAATCTCCTCTCTCTTCCTCACTCAGAATATAGATCTACATAGACTGAATATAATTCCCTCATATATAGCAAGGGGTTGCCTTCTAGGGCAAAAAAACCCTAAATTAAACATAATTTCTACCGTTAGATCTCCACCTAATGAATGGCCCATATTGACTACGAAATTACAACATTTTACAAGGCAATTTTACATCTATTTGTAGCTTCGAGGCCGCTGCCCCTGATCCCCCCGCCAGGGGGGCTCCCAAAGGTCACAGTCGCCCCCCTAGACCCCCCCTGCAGTGAATATTTTACAGGTGGCGTTGCCGCCCATTACAAACTGGGGTCCAATGCGGCGATACCTTTGAATACAAAATATAATCAGGCTCCACACCCAACACGTATCTTTCCATACTTGATGCTCTACAACTTCTTCAAATGTGCATGGTTAAGCTTGAACAATAATACTCATGGCAGCCAAGTACCCATGATACATATTCGGATTCTTACCTTCACGAAATGTCCCTCTTGGAGCAATATGTCTTTCAACATCTTTGAGAGTATATTTGAGCCATAGTGGTCATTTCCTTGAGGTAGAGGGATCACTAGGTGGTGGATCAATATGATCCATCTAGCCATCAACATCAGGCATAGGCTCATATGTCCAAGGTTCATCTTGATTTTCCACAACATCATTATGATCCTTTCTTGAGATGGGGAGATATCTTCATCAAAGGTGACATCATGACTTAATTCTACATCTCTTTGACCAGATACATAGATCCTATATTCTTTTGAATTTTCACTTTATCCAACGAATATACCTTTCCTCCCAAAATTTTCCAACTTATTCCTTTTCTCTTTAGGCACATGAAAGTATACCAAACAACCAAATATTCTAAAATGAGGAACATTGGGTTTCTTACCAGTGAAGACTTCCTCATGTGTCTTGAAATCCAAAACTTGATGTGGGCTCCTATTTTGAACATATACGGTAGTGTTGGTAACTTCTCCCCATAAGAACTTCGGTAGGCATTAGTCATAGATCATGTCACAAGTGGCTTCCATAATCGTTCAATTCTTCCTTTCAACAACACCATTCTGCTCAGGAGTGTATGGAACAATTGTATTTGTCTTAATGGAAACCTCTCTGCAAAAGTCATTGAATTCATTTGATTCATATTCGGTTCCATTATCGGTCCTTGATGTCTTGATCTTATTCCCTTTTGATTTTCCATTAATGACTTGAAAGAACATAACCATTTGAAAACTTCATCCTTCCTTTTCGATAAATAGATCCATATTTTGTGTGAGAAGTCATCCAAAAAGATTGCATAGTATATGTATCCTCCCAATGAGGTTACAGGTAGGGCACCAGATAGGTCATAATGGACTAATTGAATAATATCAGTTGTCTTGCTTCCACTAGAAGGGAACAATCCATTTGTATGTTTCCCAGCTGCAAAACCCTGACAAACTCCTTCATGGTTCATATTAAAGTTGGTCATCCCAGTGACCATACTCCTTATCCTAGGTAAGCCTTTGTAATGTAAGTGGTAAAATATCTGGTGCCATAGCTCAGATTGAAGAGAAGTATTACTTTCCAAAGCTCCCAAGGGACTTCCACCAACTTGATAAAGACCATCAATCCTAAATCCAAGTGTAAATGCATCTTTAGGGTTTCTTTTTCAAATACATACCTTTCCATCAATGAATGCTACCTTGAAGCCTTTGTCTTCCATTGCAAAAATAGATACCCAGTTCTTCTTCAAATCAAACGCATACAACACATCTTGTAGGTGAATGGTTTGACCTTGCTTCAAGTAAAGAGTGACAATACCTATCCCTTTCACAGTGATTTCTAAATTAGTCTTCTTCTCAACCAAATTTGAGAGGGCCTCTTTGTATCCAGTGAGGTGCCTTGAGGCTCCACTATTAATCAACCAACTATGCAATGTATATGGAGGAAAGGTAGTAGATAGATCAGAAATAAGATAAAACTCATCTTATATTTCTACAACATTACTTTCATGATACCTGGCATTTCTTGTCCTTTTGGGACCATTTCAAGTAATAGGAGCATTCCTCTTTCCCTTGTTGTTGAACATGTTGTTCCTTTGATTATCATTTCCTTTGAAATTTTTGTTGTTGTTGTCTTCATCCCTTGGAGGATTCTTATTATGCGGACACTCTCAAGCATAGTCACCTAACTTGTTGCAATTATAGCACCTTCCTTTTCTTCCTTCTTTGAATCCATTTTTGGATCCTTGACCCTATCTCCTTGGACCAACATTATTCTTCCTTTTTGCATGAGTGGAGAAGGCAATAGTTTCATTCCCATTGGAGGACTTATATCTCTCCTTCTTATGTGTCTCCTCTTGAGTACATCTAGCCAATAATTCATCAAAGCAAAGTATCATTTCATTGTTGAGAATGGTGGTGGTAAATACATCCCATGGTCTTGATTGACCTCCAAGTGAAATGAGAGTGAGATCCATATCAGCAATAACTTCTCCAATAGATAAAAGGTCATTTTTTATTTTAGTTGTCCTCATGAAGTAGGATTGGATAGACTCCCCTTTATCTGTCTTGATATCCTTCAACTTTTTCTTGAGAAAGAGGATTTGACTTGCATTGTTCACTTTGAACATCCCAACCATTTCTCATATATTTCCTTAGAAGTTCCCAAATCTGAATTATAGGCAAACAGATGCTTTTGAATAGAGTCAATAAAAATTTTCTTTGCTTTAACCTTACCTTTTCTATACTTTATCTTAACAACAACTGGTGCATTTGAAGGAGGCTCCACCACTTTTCCCTGCACATAGCCCAATACTTCATGCTCCTCCAAAGTCAGTTCCAAAATCATCTTCCATGCATGATAGTTGTATTTGTCATTGAACTTTTCCTCGTTCTTGAAGTAGTATGTAGAAGCCATTGAGACTTATCCAATAATTTTGTCCAACATAGCTCTTAAGGATTTATTTTCTCTCTTGCTTGGGCTTTGTCTTCACCTAGGATCTAATACCATATTAATTTTAGATAACAATGGTATATTCTATGCTTGCAACAATTACTTTGATATCCTTTAGTTATCTCAATGACAATTTCCAATTTAATTTCCAATAAAAATCACATTAACCATTAACCAAATTGATAGCAATTGTAGATAGAACATAAACAATAAATGCATAAGATTCCAAGGAAAAACCCCAAGATGGGGAAAACCCTTTGATCAATTCTTCTTATTATTATATCCAATGTTCAACAGAGAGAGAGAGAGAGAGAGAGAGAGAGAGAGTACATTAATACAAAGTCAAAGTAAAAATGACTTGTCAAATCACTATCTAAAAATAGCCTAGTCAAATCTGCAATTTTTTCCCAGGCCAACAACAGTCAAATCAACAACAGTGTGTGTCCTAAATGTCAGGCCTCCGTTTTGTCTAGATTTTTACCATTTCTTACCTTGAAATAGCTCATGATTTTGTTTGGTTACTATCAGTGTTTTGTGAATTTTGGGTATTATAATGTAAATATTCATTATTTGGCATGCTTCCCTTGTTTTAACAAGATCTAACATTAAAATTATCAATAAAGATAGTTTGTGTGTTTGCAAGTTCAAAAACATGGTCAATTGTATTCTTATGTATATGTCAATAGGCCTTGATCCTTTACTCACCTCCCTATACTATGCTTTAGGTTCCTGCACCACGCATCGAGTTCTTGCACTCCATGGGATTCCTGCACCAGTTCATTAGAAGTTATAAGCTACCTGCACTGGTCAAGATTGTTTCTATTGGAGGTCTAAAACTTGGTCAAGATATACATGAATTAATAATTGATTTCCAAAGTGCATCAATTTATGACTTGTTCCTGCACCATTTCATTATAAATTGAAGACTGCCTACACTAATCGAAAGATTGTTGGTTATGCCATGCGGACTTTACTTAACTGGAAAGTCGATGCATAGGATGGTGATTAATTTCGCCATCTTGCGAGTCAAAGGAGATCTGAGTGCTCTATTCAAACCAACATTTTGCAGTCAACTTATACTTGCTAAACAAGGATTTGTTCTCTAAAATTTCCTTGTACTAGATCTCTAGGAAATTATTTGTAATTTTACCAAATCGAACTGTTGTGATCCACGCTAAAATTTTCGATGTCTATTCGAGTTGTTATAACACATTGTTGTAATCAAACTGATATAAATGGAACGATTGCCCTATGCATGAGGAGGTTGGTTCCAATCTAAATCCATTCTAGTATAGTTGATTTGGGGATCGACCCTCTCTTTTTGTTGGAGTCTAATCTTACATGTACCATGTAAGACTAAGATTTCAAGATTAATCGAAGCACTTCATGTTAGGTTTTGTCTAATTTTGTCATACATCTCATGTTTACAATTCTTTTTTTATCCAGATTTTCGATGGAGGGTGCGAATTGGCTAGGTTGGCCACCAAACCAGCTCGACACCACTCTGAGTTGTTTAAGATTAGGGTAAATTATGATTTTGAGAGAATGCATTGAATTTTCCCATTACGATGTGAATGGTGTGCATGTGATTAGATGAGAAGGTCTTCTCTCCAAATTGTTTTCTTATTAGTCCTTTTTGGATGTCATGCTATTTTGACTGCTTTAAATGTGGCGCTCAGAGGATTGCTATTGTGAATGGAATAAATTCTTACAACAGGTGTTCTATTGGTTACATGTCATTTCTTTTAAGACTAGCATAGATAGACAATGTATTTCTCCCTCACTAATTGTGTCGATTATGCTGGTTGATATTTTGTTTTCTTGTGACTTTGTTTCGATCACTTGATCTTAATCTTGCACCCTCATGTTATGAATCTTGTATATTTGCGCTAAATACCCTTGTATCTATCCATTCCCTTTTAATAATCGCATGATGGTGCACAAGGTATGCAAAGTCAAGGTATATAGATTTGGGTGTGATTTCTATAAATCGAATTTGTTCGAATTTTGAATTCTTGGATCGATTCCAAAGCATATTGAACCACCTGTGAAGTTGTTGCATATTTGTGTTTTTCTATATGGACTCAAATACTATTGTTAATGGTCCATTATGATTATGACTTTTGTAGTAACATGAGCATCTTTCAACGAATGAGTGCTTGTGTGATGTTTTTCTTTCTCTTTGTATTATGTTCCATAGCTATCGATTTATTCTAGTTGTTATTCATTTCAAAATATATTTATATATATTCATTCAAGACAACAATGTGAGAGAGAGAGAATTTGTAAGTCATATCAGTCCCACTCTTGTGTGCATAGTAAATACAATCGATGAAGTTTGATGCAACTTTCGACAAATCTAGTTCTAATATTTTCAGTGACAGGTTAGGCAGAAGTAGTGCAAATTTGTTATAAGAGTTTTGTGTTCCTCTTTCTTAATCTGCTTTGCATGAAGAATGGTTTGGATTGGTCCTAAATTTTAATTCCTTTCAACATTTACTTAGTAAGAAAGCTTTCATTTTTTTTATGCTGCTTAGTTTGAATTGGTAGGCATTGCTTGGTTTCCAGTTAAACAATAGCTAAGGTTTACCCCTATTTTTGCCTATAATTAGGGTTTCTCTCTTGCCAGAATTTGTTTGTTGATTAATTAGGGTTGTGCCTTCCATTTTCCAATAGTTAGGGTTTCTTTTGCAATTGCTAATAATGCAGGTTTGTCTTTTTCTTTCCAAATGTTAGATTGAGGTTTGCTTTCAGCTATCAGGATTGATGTTTGTGCTTTCTCAAGTTTCGTTTGAGTGTAGGATTTAAATTAATTATTATTTGAAGGAATCTATAAATAAATCAATGTGCAAGTTAGATTAGAATTATATTTTCAGGTTGTTAGGGGATCTCTCTGGCATCTTCAGTGTCGCACTTCAACATGTACAAACTTCCGGATTGACAATTAAATGTTAGGTTGTTTATTACACCCAAAATTTTGGCGTATTTTTTGGGGAGGCATTTAGGGGATTGACCTTGGTGGCTTGCTATAGTTTGGTTTTCCCTTTACCTAGTTTCTCTTGCAAGCTTTTGATTTTATTTATTTCCTGCATATCTTGCCTGTCTTTTTAAGGTTTTCCTTTTCTCGAGTGTTGTAAGAAACCCCCCTATGTATATACATTACCCCCGTGTTGACAATATATACCAGTTAGCTTGTTGAAAGCAAGAAAATGGTATTTTGAGGAATCATTCAATGTGGAGTTTTGATGTTGCTACAAAGACATACAAATCATCCAATGAAGAACTCATAAGTCTATAATTTAGTATTTTTCTTGAATATAAAAATAACATTACTAAATATTTGATTTCAACATTGGATGATTTGCAGGAAGAACATAAAAAGGATGAAGAACCACTACTGACTCTATTGTGCCAACTGTATGAAGAAGCACTTCCTTAGAAAGTCTCCACTTAATAGCCTGAAATTTTGTAGAATTTGTGAAGAGGCTGATGCAACAGAACATTTCCCATCACTACCAGTATTACTAAAGATACTCAGGAAATCAAATAAGGAAGGTATAACTCGAAACTTATCATCCTTCAATACATGGATTAATGCTTCTTCTCCTCAGCGGGTTCCTTGGCATGTTTATAATCTTGGAGTTCCATGGAAAAAATTTAATCCTCCTCCAATTGAATATCCTACTTCATGGCCACAATGACCCTCTCCTTGGACCTTTTATTCAATTTAGACATCCTCGTGGCCTTAAGAATGGTTTGGATCCTCTTCTCTAGGGAGGTCTTTCATGCAAAATCAACAACGTCAACCACAATTTCCACTTAATGCATCATCAAGTTATCATCCTTCATGGTCCTAGTTACCTATGCAACCATACTTTAACTCTAACCCTAATCCAATCCCTAGCCCTAATCCATACCCTAGCCCTTATCCTAATCCATACCCTCACCTTAATACAAACCCTAAACCTAGCCCTTACCCAAACCCTAAACCTATCACTTATCCAAACCTAACCTTATTCCATACCCTAATTCAAACCCTAGACCAAATCCTAGTCTAAACCATATCCCAAACCCTAATCCAAACTAACAGGTTGCACAACAATCTAGAACTCATGTTCTTCCCGTTGGTTCCCCTACAAATGAAATGTTGTGTCTTTGAGGTTGGGGGAAGGGGTGAGTTTGGAAACATATCCTATCACTACAAAACATTCACCTCAGGAAGATCTAATTCAAAGACCATTGGAGGAGAAAATTTTGATTGGAACCTGTTCTGAAATTGTTGTTGAAGCTCATTAAGAGAAAAACCCTAGAGTTTCCTTTAATCATTCTTATTAATCTGAAATGAAGATATTAGAGCCTGAACTTGAGGGATTTTGATTTTGTCTTTCACTAGATCCCTTATGCCTACAAGAGAGTGATTATCAAGGCGTGGAATATTTGTATGAGTTGGAGAATCATAAGTATGTGGATCCCTTTGAATATTGGTTTCAAACAATCATCAACACACCTCATTTCTTCATCATTCAGAAACTCTTGGTACCATATCTAATAAAGCAATTGGTTTCTCATACTCTGATATGTGTTGAAGTTTTTTCTTTAAAACAGAGTGTGAGTATATTTAGCATTCTATTATGCACATGGCTACATTGGAAGTACTCTTACACTTGAATGAGATCTTCCTCTATTTAAATTAGTGTAGGGTAGTATAAGAGCAATAAATACAAATGCCATCTGAAATAAAATTGTATAGAAGCACTCTTGACTGCAATTCCCAAGGCACAAATATTGAAATTTGTGTCATTATGCACTTTTGTGGTAAGACTTGTCAGAAGTAATTCATTCTTAATGCCTCATATTTTATAAAGTGACTTTGATTATCGACTGATATTATTCATTGGGTAAGTTAGGGGTATTGTTATAGTTATGTTTAATACTTTCCATTCACAAGCTTAAAAACCTACTTCTGGCCTATTCATTCTAACAAACTGCCATCCAAGCAACCTTTTCAAGTTTTTCTTCGAAGGTATTGATGAAAATCCTTCTATGGTGGGCCACTTCTATAAAACCCTAATGAGCTTTCATGAGAACCATATGATGATTAACTCGATAAATATTTTCGTCATTAGCTGAGATGCTTTCTTTAAAATGAGTCTTTAAGGTCAAAAGACAACCAGTAAAGATTAGTCATTAAAAACTATCCAAGCAATCCCATGCTCTTAAAGAGAAAATTTTCCTCCCCACCTATTAAGTAACCTATCTAAGGTTAAGCATAATCATATTTTATTCTAAAAATTATTAATTAAGGGATAGGAGGTCTGATTATGAGCTGACCTACCATGATCATGGGCCCTAACGAGAATGGCATTACCACTACTGGTCACCAAGCCATGGTAATGGATTTCAATTGAAAAGTTGGAAGATAAGAGGTCTCATCACGAGTCGGCTTGTTCATTCTTGTTAGCTCTAGTGAATGGCGTTGCCATTAGCTAGTTACCAAGCTAGGAAAACGACCTTTAGCTAATTCCTAAACCAAAGTAAATACTTTTAAATGACTCTAAATCTATATTTAGTAGATTGGACACAGGTATTTCGTGGGGTTAAAAGGCATCCCTATTGAGGCTATAGACACATGCTGGCAGTAGGGCCATGCATGTGGTATCAGAGTTAATTCTACACTATGATTTACTTGGTTGTTTTTGTCTTTCCCTGAACTCGTTATCGTATCTCTTTGAGAATGGCTTTAAGATCCTTTCACTAATGTGTTTTAGAGTTGTATCTTTCAATAATATGAAGGTTTTATGGATGTGGGACCCTTAGTGCGGGTGATTCACTTTTCTCGAACAAGAGAAGATTTAGCTATATGCTTGGATAATGGTAAGATGGTCACTATGGTAAGGTATTATTCTATCAATTTTTCTTAACACCATTGCTTTCAAATCATGTCACTTCTATCTATACTAATGAGGCTATTGAAAGTGAAGAAATTTTGATGGTTAGCTATTTCATGGTAACACTATTTCTCCGCTGACAACATTGTATCACTTTTATGGCAAACCTAGTATTAGAATTTCTTGAAATCAATCTTAGTAAATAAATAATCCAGTGCAAAAGTGAACCAACATGCATCCCCCTTTCTGAAAAACCATATCTAGCAAAGGAATCTTTGTTTAACAGAGTTGCAGGAACATTATTACAAGTGAAAGGTCATTCATAGATGTTCTAATCTTGTTTTTTTTTTGCAAAGGAGCGAAAATACAACAATTGATTCACTTGCATGAGGACATGCAAGATGATCGACATGATGGGATGTTAGGCCTCTGCTTTGTATGGATTTTTACCATTTCTTACCCTGAAACCCCTCATGATTTATTTATTTTACTATCGTTGTTTTGTGCATTTTGGGTATTATAATGTAAATATTTATTATTTGGCATGCTTCCCTTGTTTTAACAAGATTTAACATTAAAATTATCAATAATTATAGTTTGTGTTTGCTTGTTCAAAAACATGGTCAATTATCTTCTTATGTATATGTCAACAGAACTTGATCCTGCACTCACCTCCCTATAATATGCATTAGGTTCTTGCACCAGGCATTGAGTTCTTTCACTCTATGGCGTTCCTACACCAATTCATTATAAGTTATAGGCTACATGCACTAGTCAAGATCGTTGCTATTGGAGGTCTAAAACTTGGTCAAGATATACATGATTTAATAATTTATTTCCAAAGTGCATCAATTAATGGCATGTTCCTGCACCACTTCATTATAAGTTGTAGACTGCTTGCACTAATCAAAAGATCGTTGGTTATGTCAAAAGGACGTTACCTAGCTGGAAATTTTATGCATAAGATTGTGATTAAGGTGTCCAACTGACAAGTTAAAGGAGATCTGATTGCTCTATTCAAACCGAGATTTTACAATCAACTTATAGTTTCAAAAGAAGGAATTGTTCTCTAAAATTCCCTTGTACTAGATCTCCAAGAAATTGTTTGTAATTTTACCAAATCGAACTATTTTGATCCATACTGAAATCTTCGATGTTTGTTCGAGCTATTATAACATAGTGTTGTAATCAAACTTATATAAATGGAACAATGGCCCTGTGCATGAGGAGGTTGGTTCCAATGTAACGCCATTCTAGTATAGTTGATTTGGGGATCGCCCCTCCTTGTTTGTTGGAATATGATCTTGCATGTACCATGTAAGATTGATCTTTCAAGATTAATCGAAGCACTTCATGCCAGGTTCTGTCTATTTTTGGCATACATATTATGTTTATAATTCTATTTTGATCTAGATTGTTAACAAAGGGTGCAAGGTGGTTGGGTTGGCCACCAGACCAGCTGTTTAAGATTAGGGTAAATTGTGATTTTTTGAGAGAATCTGTTGAATCTTCCCATTATGGTGTGAACAGTGTGCATATAAATAGATGAGAATTCCTTCTCTCGAAAACATTTTATTATCAATCTTTTTTGGGTGTCATGCTCTTTTGACTGCTTTAAATGTGGCGCTAGGAAGATTTCTATTATGAATGGAATAAATTATCACAACATGTGTTCTATTGGTTACATGTCATTTCTTTCAAGACTAGCATAGATAAATAGGGTATCTATCCCTCACAGATTGTGTCGATTATGCTAGTCAACATTTTGTTTTCTTAAGACTCTGTTTCAATCACTTGGTCTTAATCTCTAAATACCCTTTCATCGATCCATTTCCTTTTAATAATCGCATTATGGTGCACAAGCTATGCAAATTCAAGGTATATAGATTTAGGTGTGATTTCAATCTATCGAAGTTGTTTGAATTCTTAATGCTTGCATCAATTCCAGAGTGTATTGAACCACCTGTGAAGTTGCTTCATATTTATGTTTTTCTATATACATTCACGTACTCTTTTTAATGGTCCATTATGAATATGATGCCTATAATAACATGAGCATATGTCAATGAATGGAAGCTTGTGTGATGTTTTGCTTTCTCTTTGTATTCAGTTCCATAACTATCAATTTCTTCCAAATGTTATTCATTTCAAAAGATAGTTATATCTATTCATTCAAGACAGCAGTGTGAGAGAGAAAAAATATGTAATTCATATTTGTCCCACTCCTGTGTGCATAGTAAATACATTTGATGAAGCTTGATGCAACTTTCGACCAATCTAGTTCTAAGATTTTCAGTGACAGGTTAGGCAGAAGTAGTGCAGATTTGTTATAAGAGTTTTTTTTCCTCTTTATAAATTTTCTTTGCATGAAGAATGGTTTGGATTGGTCCCAAATTTTAATTCCTTTTAACATGTACTCAGTAAGAAAGCTTGCCTTTTTTTTATGCTGCTCAGTTTGAATTGCTAGGCATTTACCCCTCTTTTTTCTATAATTCGGGTTGCTCTCTTTCCAAAATTTGTTTGTTGATTAATTAAGGTTGTGCCTTTTGTTTGCCAATAGTTAGGGTTTCTTTTGCAATTGCTAATAATGCAGGTTTGTCTTTTTCTTTCCAAATGTTAGATTAAGGTTTGTTTTTCGCTCTCATGATTGGTGTTTATGTTTTCTCAAGTTACCTTTGAGTGTAGGGTTAAAATTAATTATTATTTGAAGGAATCTATAAAGAAATTAATGTGCAAGTTAGACTAGAATTCAGTTTTCAGGTTGTTAGGGGCTCTCTCTGGCATCTCCAATGTTATGCCCCAAAGTTTATGAAGTCTTGAATTGACAATTAAATGTTAGGTTTTTTATTACATCCGACACTTACCAGTCAACAGTCAAGGGTCAAAAAAACCCTTTAGCATCTCGATCAAAGTGCATCCAACTTGGCCTCCTTAGCCAATCAAAGTCAACCCAAAATAATTAACTTTGGAGTGGTTAAACCCAGTCAAATAAAAGTCAACCCTATGATCAACGCATATCAAAAATCCCAAAATATATAGGTATTTGTGCCAATGAAAGCAACCTGCCCAAACAGGAAGTTTCCCACAAAAAGTGCAGTCAAAATCAGTCAAATAGCCCTTTGTCAAAATTGGTCAAACTCTACATCAGATCTGAAATCCAACCTCCTAAAATTTGTCCTCTTTCAACCACATGTGTGAGAAGAAGAGTTGCCCAATAAGATGTATGAACTAATCATATAAGGAGAAAGAAGAATGAGTTTAATTTATGAGGTGCCAAATGAGATTGGAGGTCACTCTTATTTATATGAATCCATGTGGGTGAAAAGATATGTCTCTTGGGCTTCATGAGCCTACATGGTGGTGTAGCTGACCTTGACAATTTGCACATGTGTGGGCTTCACTTCAAAAAAACATTTCGCATTGTCCAAATTAAGTGATCTTTAGGTTGATTTTGGTCCTCTCGAAAAGAGGGATTCAGTGCAATAATTATCTCCATAAAATGAATTTTTGTTATGCAACCAGCTCACAAAATAGAAGAAAAGATAGAGAAACAACTTCAAAATCAGCCTCTTCGAGGGGGAAACCTCCTTTACATTACACAAATGAACAATTCTTAGATGATACAAATGACAAGACCTCCTTTCTATATATAGGAGTCTAAGGAGTCACAATATAGTCAAATTTGACATAACAATAATAATGTAAGGGTGCAACAATAACAATAGTGGGCTTCTATGGGGCACAATAATAACAATATGCAGACAACATGGTCACAACAATAACAATAAGAGGCTACAATGACAATAATAATAAGGGAACACACTAGTATTATAGGGACCTAACATGCCCCTATCCTTCAAGTAAGTGTTGTCCTCAACACTTAAGTAGTTCTGGATGCTTCTGTATAAAATTCTCATCCTCCCATTTGGAATCTTCAGTGGGTAAGTTCTTCCACTTAATGAGATACTCTGAAATTGATCGATTTCATAGCTGTCGAGTTCTTGTTTCCGTGATTGCTTCAAGTTCCAATATGTTTTTTCCTTCCTCGTCGAATACTAGAAATATTGTTTGAACTGGGAGCTTGTCACCTATAACCTTATTTAGGCATGAAACATGGAAAACTAGGTGCACTCAAGAAGCTATAGGAAGCTCCAATTTGTATGCCATAGTACTAATGTTTTGCAACACCTTGTATGGACCATAATACTTTGGTGATAATTTATTATCCTTCTTAGCTTGCTTGAGGGACATTTGTTTATACGGTTGTAGCCATAGAAATACCCAGTCACCTACATCAAAACTCCTTTCACTGTGATGTTGATCTGCTTGTTGTTTCAATCGATTATGTGACAAAGTGAGGTTATCCTTTAAGAGTTGGAGAACTTGTTTTTGATGCTAGATGTGATCTTCCATTGTTGAAACCTTATAATTTTCTCTTAAATATTATTTGTGATGGATGGTGGATGATATCCATAAAGTGCAATAAATGGGGTCATTTTTGTTGCAATATGGAAGGAAGTGTTATACCACCATTCAGACAGAGGCAACCATTTGACCCATTGTGTCTATTTATCAGATACAAAGCAACGAAGATATCCTTCCAAACATTTTTTCACTATCTCAGTTTGCCCATCAGATTGAGGATGATAAGATGAGTTATGAGCTAACTGAGTACCCAAATAAGAAAATAATTATGTCCAAAAATTTCCAGTGAAAATGGGCTCTTTGTCGCTTACAATAATCTTTGGGTTTCCATGTAGCTTTTGAATTGTTTCCATAAACGCAGTAGCAACTGTATTAGCTTTAAAGGGATGAGATAATGCACAAAAGTGTGCATACTTGGTAAGTCTATCAACTACCACCATGATAACACTCTTTCCTTCAAACTTGGGTAAACCTGTGATAAAATCCATTAAAACCTCCTCCCAACGTTGACTTGAAATGGATAAAGGTTGTAATAGACATGTGTTCTTAATTGTTTCAACTTTATTTTGTTGGCAAACCAAACATTCTACCACAAAATTTTGAATATCAGATTTAAGGCCATCCCAAAAAATTCCTTCTTAACCCTGTGGTAAGTTTTTAAAAATCCTAACTGCCTTCCTGAGGGAGAGTTTTGCAATTCCATAAGAATATTTTGTTTGAGTTGGGAATTCTTACAGAGGTATAAGCGATCTTTGTACCATAACAAATCATTTTTCCAGCTAAATGTATCAGATGTATTATGGTCTTGTTGTAACTTTTGAATGAGTGCCCACACTTCTTTTTCATTCTTCCATTCATCCCTTGCTTTGTTTATCCAATCTGGTTGGATAATAGAAATGGCACTAAGCAATGCTTCCACATCCTCATCCTTTCTTGAGAGTGCATTTGCAACAACATTTTGCTTCCCTTTTTTGTAGATGATTTCAAAGTCATAACCCAACATATTTGTGACCAATTTTTGTTGTTCTTCTGAAGATAATCTTTTTTCTAAAAAGTATTTAAGACTATCATGATCTGTTTTTACCTTGAAGTGTCTTCCCATTAGGTAAGGTCGTCATTTCTTAAGTGCATGTAGTATTGCCAACATTTCCTTCTCATAAATAGTTGTGTGTAAATACTTTCCTTTGATTCGGTGACTTTCGAAAGCAATGGGTCTTTCTTCTTGCATTAAAACAACACCAATTCCATTTCCTGGGGCATCTCATACCACAATAAAGGTTTTTCTGAAGTCCGATGTAGCTAAGATCGGTGCTTGGCACATTGCCTCTTTAAGATGTTCAAAGGCTTTAGTTTCTTCTAGAGTCCAAGAAAATGCATCTTTCTTTAGTAAATTTGTTAGAGGTGTTTATATTCTCCCATAATTCTTAACAAACTTGTGATAATACCTTGCCAACTTGAGAAATCCTCACAGATGCTTTATGGATGTGGAGATTTTCCATACCTTAATAGCTTTAATTTTGCTAGGTTCTACCTTAACACCTTCATGAGATACAATATGACCCAAATATTCCACTTCTTGTACTCAAAAGAAACATTTGGAGGTTTTTTCATATAATTGTTTCTCCTCCAATAGTTTGAGCACTCTATCAACATGTTGAACATGATCCTTCTAAGGCTTGTTGTAGATTAGTATATCATCAAAAAATACTAGCACAACTTTTCTAAGGAAGGGTTTGAAAATGGAATTCATCAAACCTTGAAATGTAGAAGGTGCATTGGTAAGGCCAAAAGGCATCACCAAAAATTCATAATGACCCTCATGATTTCTAAATGTTGTTTTCAAAAGGTCTTCAGTCTTCATTCTGATTTGATGATATCTTGAACGAAGGTCCAACTTGGTGAAGTAAATTGCTCCATGTAATTCATCCAACAATTCATCAATGACAGGAATTGGAAATTTATCTTTAATAGTAATCTTGTTGAGCTCCCTATAATATAGACACATGCACCATTATCCATCATTCTTGTGCACCAATACTACTGGAGCAGAGAAAGAACTTTGACTACGTTGAATTATACTAGCCTCTAGCATTTTTGTAACCATATGTTTAATTTCACTCTTTTGGGCATAGGGATATCTATAAGGTCTGATGTTTGGAGGAACACTTCCTGAAATCAAATGAATATCATGATCATGATCACGAATAGTTGGGAGGCCTTTGGGAGTCTCAAATACCTTGGAATGATTGTCCAAGGCTTTTTGAAGATTTGGAGAAATAGATGATTTCGATATGGGAACCTCTAGCGAACATAATTGTGAAATTACGCCATGTTGTTCTTTCTTTAGAATTTTTGTCATGCCATTAGATCTAATTATCTTTCTCGGTTTCCCTGTGATACCCCTTAATTCAACTTCCTTTCCTTCTGAAAAAAAATTAAAAAATAATATATATATATATATATATATATATATATATATATATATATATATCAATAAAAATTATGAAAATTAAAAGCTATTGTACCCAAAAATTGTAGCCATTGGACTCCTAGTACAAACATCAACACCACCATTGGAATGGAAAGCATTGGACAATTCAACACATATTCTCCCATGGATAGCTTGATATTATGGCACTTTCAAGAGAAATTTATGGTTCTTCCATTTGCAACCATCACTTAACACTGGTGCTGGATATAGGAAGCAATTCAATTCCTTCGTTATCTTACAATGAATAAAATTATGGGTACTGCCCGAACCAATCAACATTATTACCTTTTTCTACAAGATATCTCCTTCTATCTTGATAGTTTGAGGAGTGGTTATTCTAACCAATGCATTACAATAAATGGTCGGATCATTTCTTCTTTCTCTAGGCTTTGTTCCTGGTGTGTGTCCTCTTCTTTTGATGTTTCTTGTTCCTTTTCTTCTTCATCTTCACAATCTATGTAAAACAATTTCTTCTCAACACACTTATGACCTTTAGTGTATTTTCTATCACAACTGTAACAAAGCCCTTCTGCTCTTTTTTTCTTCCAATTGTTGTGGTTTCAACCTTGTAGGTTGTGGAAGGCTAGGAGCAACAACACTTGCATCTTTATAGTTGTGATTGGTAGGCTTCCTTGTTTCCCTAATTTTGCTTTCATTTTTTCTTGCCAACCTGAATTCCTTCTCCAATGAATCAGGTTCCTAGAGGCGAACCTCATGTTGGATGTTATCCTTTAATGTCCCTATGAACACATCAATCCTATGCTCCTCTGGAATATATTTTACTCTTATATCCAATTTTTGGAAGTCCTCAATGTGCTCCACCATTGAACCTTTTTGTTTGAGATTTATCAATTGGCTAAAAAATGTGTTGCTTTTCGTATCCTCATAATGTGTTATCACTTCTTCCATAAATATTTCCCAAGTGACAATTTGTTTACGAGAGCAAATCCATCGATACCATACAAATTGATTGAGTTCCAAATAGAAAGTCGCAATGTGTACCTTTTGTGTGTTTTGCACATTATGAAGATCGAAATATTGCTCCATCTGTAGTATCCATGTTACAAGATCCTTGCCATCAAACTTCCTCATATCGATCTTTGGAACATGGTGGGTAGTCAATCCAACTTTAGAGTCTATGAAATCATGGCTAACATTTCTTTTGTTCTCATCATGAGTTTCCTCTACTACCTTTTCACCATTAGGAAGCATTTATTGTAGAAACTTTGCCAAATCTCATTTCAAACCTTCCATGTCTTTCTTCAAATCTTCAATGTTTACTTCTAAACCATCCATCTTAGCTTCCACACCATCCATCTTAGCTTCCACTCCATGCTTTAAATCATCCATCTTAGCTTCCACGCCTTTCTTTAAACCATCCATCTTAGCTTATGTTACTTTTTGTGAAAGTGAAATTTGTTTCACTTGGTCTCATAATTTTGATATATCATGTTGCATTTCTTCCTCTTCTTCATGAGTCATGCTAGAAATTCTAGGTTGATTACTAGGAGTTTCCATTTTATTTCTTCTGAGCATCAATTAATGATAATTATGCTTCACTATGTCCTTTGAATTCCTTCAAACTAATTTTTCAAACCAAACTCATGCAAAATTTTAAAAAGACTACACACCTTTTTTGGCTTTGTAGGATCTCGATATTGAATCTGTAGTTTCAGATCTCCAAGGTCTAAAATTGTGTCTTGTGGTAGTGCTTTGAGTCCTCATTCCAACCCCACAAATTTGGTCACGGTTGGATTCTCCAAGAAAGAGTTATTCCAAATCTCCCATGGTGACCTGATTATAGACTGGTTCAGTAGAGAGAAATTGTACGAAGTTCCACATGTCACTTTTTTGACCTTCGGACCTGAAACTGATACATATAAAACTACAGCCTGTCCTCTTTCTGTACCATTTTACGAAATTTCAATCTTATGCTCAGAGAGAAAGTTATGATGATTTCCCCAGGTCACCTATTCGAGATATAATTGGGGAGTTTGCAAAACCTTAACTTCCTTGGATCATATCTCCGAAAATATAGTGAGACAAGATCTGAAATTCAGACCCGAGGTTCATTAAGATTTCAGCTCAAATGGTTTTTAATTTTAGCTCCGGAAATGTCCTAGAGAAAAAAAATTATAGTGAAAAATCCACGATGGCCTGTTTGAAGCAGCAAAACCCTAGAATCCAAAGCTCTGATACTAATTGTTATGCAATTAACTCACAAAATAGAAGAAAAGATAGAGAAACGACTTCAAAATCAGCGTCTTCGAGGGGGAAACCTCCTTTACGTTACACAAATAAACAATTCTTGGATGATACAAATGACAAGACCTCATTTCTATATATAGCAGTCTAAGGGGTCACAATATAGTCAAAGCTAACATAACAATAATAATGTAAGGGCACAACAATAACAATAGTGGGCTTCTATGGGGCACAATAATAACAATATGGGGACAACATGGGCACAAAAATAAAAATAAGGGGCTACAATGACAATAATAATAAGGGAATACACTAGTATTATAGGGACCTAACAGTTTTCAAAAGTGGAATTTGGCCCTAGCTTCCAATTTTAACACTCCCTCTATAATGTATATATTAATAACTCTTTCTAATAAAAATAATCATTCGACCATGTGAAAGTGGATGCTGTTGTGAAGTGTGTCATCATGAATGTATGATTGGTTACATGTTGTTTATTTGCGTATTGTCAGTATACATTGGTATGGTTGTTGTTGTCATGCATGAGGTCGTGGTATGTGTAGTTGATATGGTCATGCATTGATGACTGGAATCTAGCTAGAATAATGGTTGCATGGTTATATGATTATGTATTAAATGTATATATGTTTTCCTGATTATGTTATACATGTACTACATTGATTGGTTGATCTTGCAGATAAGATATCCTTCCCGAATTTCATTAAGGTATGTTGCTTTATTGTGATTTGGTTTAGCTAACATAGTATGCCTTGCGGGAAAGAGATCAAAATGACTAGAAAGGTGGTAGACTATAAAGATTCTCCCTATGAATGAGATGAACAGCGTGGTGTTGGGCACTCTTCTGATTTAGCAGACACATTGAGAAGCTTGAAGGCAAAAATAAGGAGTTGTAAGGCGAACAATGACAAAATCATGTAAGCACAAGAGAAACAAGCAGAGGTTGATGCAATACTCCTTCTAATTTTGTCAGAATTGTAGCGACAATGGCCAATTCGGATCAGCCATGGGTAGGAAGTCAAAACTAATGGGGCATATAGGTCTCATGTTGGTCGTAGGTCAGATAGAAATGACACAATTAGAGATGGCAGATTGTTGGATACTCTGGATAGAAGACGTGATGGATACAGGTATTATTATAGTTATGGTTCTTATAGGCATCATGATCATCATCGTTATCACTCTTATAGGAGGAGTGATAGGGGATACTTGTCAGATGAGTTTAAGAAAGAAAACCCACCTACTTTTGATGGAAACTTGAAGAAACCAGAAGACGCAAGGGCTTGGATACTTGGGATGAACAAGTTCTTTGAGTTGCATGAGTACACAAAAAACATGAAGGCCAAAATTGTTATCTTCAGCGTGAAAGGTAAAGAAGTACTTGTCAGAAAGGTACTACGATAGTAAGGCCAAAGAATTCTATGAGCTAAAGATGGGATCAATGAAAAATGAAAAATACACGATTAAGTTCCTGGAGCTATTGAGGTATGTACCATATCTAAAATATGAGAAGGCTAAATTTCATCGATTTTTCAATGGCTTTCCATTAGCGTTTGGAGATCGAATTGAGTATGATGAGCCAAAGTCACTTGAGGAAGTTATTGGGAAACTAAAGCATTATTATGAACAGTCAAAGTGTAATAATGAATCTTGACAGGGATGGAAAGGGAAGGATAAGGATAAATGTAAGGGTAAATGGCAGCTGGAAAGAACAAGGCCTCAGAATGCAAAAGATAAAAAAATGTGGCACCACAAAAGAAGTTCAATGTAGCTAAACAGGGACATGGATCACAGCAACAACATAGAGGTGATGGTACTGGATGGTTGGAGTGTTGGACATGCGGTAAGGAACACCTTAAGAGAGATTTTCCATAGAATCAGGGTGGTAGGCCTCACATTTATAGTGCACAGGAGGCACATATTGTTGGGGATGTTGGTTAGAGTGTTCCTCGTATCTATGCAACACTGGACAACAGATAGGCAAACCATAAAGCATGTATCATTGAGATGAACGGTAAGCTTTGTGAGAAATTTGTTTCTATTTTGGTTGACTCTGGATCTAATTATAGTTATGTTAGTCCTGACTTGGTGGATAAGTGTGGTTTGAATAAATAAGTTCACGCGGAATTTTTGTTAGTGTAGTTGGCTACAAGTACAAAGAAAATAGTTTATCATTGGGTAAGAGCTTGTGCATTTGAACTAAATGGTATGCCTACAATAGCACATCTGAATATATTATCGTTAGGGTCATATAGTATGCTTTTAGGAATGGATTGGATATACCTTCACAGGACCAAGGTGGATTGTTATGGCAAAGTCATTGGGTGCTTGGATGACAATGGGGAACCAAGAGTCTTACAGGGAAAGAAGAAAGCCACATGGTGACAACCATGTAGGCAAAGAGAAATCACAGAAAAGAGTGTGTTATTTGCAATGCATATTTCTAGTGACAAAGTTAAGGAAGTTAAGGATGCAGATGTTTTGAGAAAGTGCCCAGTTCTACAACAGTTTCAGAATGTGTTTCCGGCAGATATTTTAGAGTTTTCACCTCACAAGGAAGTAGAATTTTCTATTGAGTTGGTACTAGGGGCAGCACCAGCATCAAAAGAACCATACAAGATGAGCACTCCATAGTTGGTAGAGTTGAAGTTGCAGTTAAAGGAGATGCTTGAAAAGGGATACATCTGGCCAAGTTTATCCCATATGGTGCACCGGTATTATTTGTGAAGAAGGATGGTACTCTCAGATTATGCATTGACTACAGGAAGTTGAACAAAGTGACCATCAAGAACAAGTATCCATTGTCGAGGATTGATGATGTAACACCCTTCTCCCACATCTACCTAAGTATCTGGTCAACTGGGGTAAATATGCGACAAGATGCTACTATGTTTGGATTCAACCTCTTATGTGACCTTAAGGAAGTGGAATCGATGTAAACGTAACATACAGACCTTCCACATCAGCGACAGGACCCCTGAGAACCATACCAACACTTCGGGCCACTTGCCCCTGGGTCCCACTGAAGTATTTGACCACTTGACCTTTGGATGCTCTCATGCTATAGGCTTGCTAGCGTCTAGGAGGCTCTTGACACTCTCATATTGTAGGTATGTTAGCGTCCAGAGACTATTTTGTATAGTTCTATGCTAGCGTCCGCAAGATTTAAGCCCCTTTTTTAGGCCCAGAGCCAAGGTCACTGCCCATAATTGAATGACATATTCATAACAGTAAAATAACAGGGAAACTGTAATGTTAAAGCAAATACTTGAACAAGCCCTTAACCAGACCCCTACTAGCCATGACAAGGATTTCTTCAAACATATCACAAATATGTAATCTCCAGGTGTAAACAACATATTTAAGCATAAGGATCTCATACTTATCTGAGAATTGCTAAGAACCATTGTTCCCTTATATCATTTGTTTCATTATCATCTATTAGGTAATAGATACATTTTCCATTCATTTACAAGTAGAAACATGATGAGAGTCATACATAGCCACTATCATAAAACACATATATAACCAACATAATAGCAGCAGAAATACCATTGAAATCATAGCCATATGATCCACATATAAACCAGTATAATGCTCATAGAAATACAAGGAGAAATAACCTCATATTGATGATGCAAAATCTAAACCCGGGATGGGACTACCACATTTCACCCGACCATAGAATGGTTGAGCCAAATCTCTCTTTAGCCATTCACCCGCATGCCATATTACAAGCATGAATGTGGGACTCAAACCAAAGAACCAACCAAGGCATCCTGAGGCTAAACTACCTCACCCTCATCAATAGAAACCAGGCTTTACCGTGATCCACCGGATCACCATGCCAACACAATAAACATGTCATAATAGGCTTTACCATGATCTCCACTCGATTACTAGGCCAAACAAGCATGGATGCCACTAGATTTCTCCACCTACACTGTGAGGAGTTTTCATGTCTTCTAGTCTCTCAGATTTTACCGCAATCCAAACCTGAATCACTAGGCCCTAAACTGAGACCCACTCTCCAGGCTTTAATGCATATCCCAACCCGGGATTACTAGGCCTGACAAAGAGCAAACCACCTCTTGGATTTACTGCATATCCTTTCATTCATAGGCAAGGATTCCTAGGCCTACGGAGGCTACACAATCTTGGCTTTACTGCAACTCACATTCTGGCTCAAGGGTCACTAGGCTAGTGGCTTTACTATGATCCACAGTCTGATTCAGGGACCACTAGGCCATGTGCTCTATCATTTGGAGATTCACCTCACTCAACTTCGAATCCATCCAGCAATCCAGCTCAACTAAAACATGAGAACCCCATCGCACCATGGCTATCTAGAAATGGAAAGGCTAGGCTGAAAACATTGTTACACCTGGAAAAACCCAAGCCATAATAGCAAAAGAACCACATGCAATACCATGCATGCCAAATCTGACAAGGAAAATACACATGCAAATTGATACCTAGAAAGAATCATGTTGTAGTTGCTTGATCCTACATCTCCCTGTTTGATCTTTTCTTTCTCTTGCCTTCTTTCCTTCTTGATCCAATGCCAAAATGGTCCAAGAAAACTCTAAGTGTCTAAGACTGAGAGAGAAAGAGAGAGAATAATGAGAGACCTCCAAAATTGAACTGACAAAAAGGCTACCATCTTATCCTCAATGAGGCCCCTATTTTCTTCATTTTCCATTATTTTGCTTCATTTTCCTCCTCACATGCAACCTATGACCTTTCACCTCCCTTTTCTCCTAATTTCCATTATTTTCATGAATAAATGTGCCAAAAATTCCATTTTTCCTTTCCAAGGCCTTAGCCATTGCCTTTGCCAATTTCCTTCACTTTAATAAACCAATGAGCACCCACACTAGGATGTCTTTCCCAACATTCAGCTTGGATAAGTGTCCCATAAACCATGGTCTTATATATTTTTACATGGATTTTTAACCAGGGTTGTTACAAATGACTTGTTTGATCGACTTGAGACCAGGATACCATCAAGTACGCATCAAGGAAGAAGACATTTACAAGACAACTTTCTGAACCAGGTATGGGCATTATGAGTTTGTTGTAGTTCAATTCGGTTTGACTAATGCTCCATCTACCTTTATGTGTTTTATGAATGGTGTGTTGTGTCCTTATTTGGACAAGTTTGTTATTTTGTTCATTGATGACATATTGGTATATTCTAAAAATGAGGAAGAGCATGTCGAGCATTGGCAGTGGTGTTGAGGTTGTTGAGAGAGAAGCAGTTGTATGCTAAGCTCAACAAGTGTAGTTTCTTTCAGACTGAGGTACATTACTTGGAACATGTTGTCTCCAAGGAGGGAATAGCAGTGGATCCAGAGAAGATACGAGATATCATGGAGTGGGCAGCTCCTAGGAATGTAGATGAGGTGAGATCTTTCATGGGACTAACACGTTACTACAGGAGGTTCATCAGGAACTTCTCATAGATTACGTGTCCTATTAAATCGTTGCAGAGGAAAGGTAAGAAGTTTGAATGGACAAAAGAGTGTGGGGCCAGTTTTGAGCAGCTCAAGCAATTGTTGACACATGCACCAGTGTTAAAGATTGCAAATCCGAGCAAATAATTTGTAGTATGTACACATGCTTGCAAGAGAGGACTTGGTGGGGTCCTTATGCAAGAAGGACGTGTAGTATGTTATGAGTCATAGAAACTGAAGGAGTATGAGCAGAACTACCTAATGTATGATCTTGAGATAGGAGCAATCATACATGCATTGAAGATGTGGAGGCGCTATCTTCTTGGTAAGAGTTTTGTATTGATGAGTGATCACAATGGGTTGAGATACTTGTTTAACCAATCAAATATGAACGCCAAGAAAGCTAGATGGTTGGCCACAATCAGTGAGTTTGATTTTGAGATCATATATATCAAAGGAAAGGAGAATAAGGTTGCAAGTGCTCTTAACAGGAAGATACAGGTAAATCATATAGAAATTATGAGTTCCTATGGGACAAATCTACAAGATAAGATCTTACAAATAGGTCATCGGGATGTCAGCTATATGGAGATTGTGCACAAGTTGCAGCAGAGTACAGGTATAGGTACAAGTAATGGTACAAGTACAGGTATAGGTGCACAGGATGTGGACTATTATCTTATAGCAGAAGGACTGGTCAAGTTTAGAGGCATGATATATGTGCCATACAACAATGAGCTCAAGAAGGCAATCTTGAGGGAGTTTCATGTGAAACCATATTCAGGTTACCCAGGCTATCAGAAGACATTGACTGCAGTGAAGAATTTCTATTATTGGCCGAATCTAAAGAAGGATGTAGCAGGGTTTGTGGCTATATTTTTGGATTGTTAGCAGGTAATATCATAGTGTAGGCATCCAGGTGGACTGCTACAACCGATTGCGATTCCAGAGTGGAAATGGGAGGTCATCTCCATGGACTTTATCACAGGTTTTTCGAGGTTAGTGAGACAGCATGATTCCATCATGGTTGTGGTGGACAGGTTACCAAAGGATGCACATTCCGTTCCAGTGAAGTCTACATTCTTAGCTAGTGATGTAGCACAGGTATTCATTATAGATGTGGTTAGATTGCACGGTGTTCCAAAAAAAATTGTGTCAGACATGGATGCGAAGTTCACTTCCAAGTTTTGGAAGAAGTTGCTTGAAGGTTTGGGCATAGAGTTGGCCTTCAGTATAACTTATCATCCACAAACAAATGGACAAACTGAGAGGGACAGCTGGATATTGGGGGGCATGTTGAGGATGTACGTGATGCATTAACAAAGAAAGTGGGAAGAGTATCTTCCACTTGTAGAGTTCACTTATAACAATGGGTATGAGGAATCTGTGAGGATGAGTTTGTTTGAGGCATTGTATGGGCAGAGTTGCAATACTCCCATTAGTTGGAGCGATCCGGTGAATAAGGTGTTGATTGGACCGAACATGTTGGAAGACATGGAGTGGGAAATGTAGGTAATCAAGAAGAATTTGAAAGTAGCACAGTTAAGAAGAAGAGGTATGCAGATCAGAATAGGTTTGTAGTGTCATGATCCGGATTATCCACAGTTTCTAGTTCATTTTGTCGACGTTTCAAACCCCAAAGGGGGTCCATCATCAGGAAAAATCAGAAAGAATATGAAAGATTATTGATTATTGAGAGAAGTGAGCCTTGCGACCTGCATATAAATAAACCAAGAACCCTAATTTTATAAAGGCATGATTTTCTTGTTCCTACATTGTTTCAGAAATAGGTTTCTTCAGGAGTTCTAGGTTTGAGAATAGGTGTACTTGTGCATCAAATCAAAGAAGAGCTCCTTATGGATTAGATCATGTTCTAAGTTGGCACCACGGTTTTGTGGACCTTTTAGGATTGTTTAGAGGACTGGAACAGTAGCCTATCGACTTGCACTGCCTCTAACAATAAAATTCAATGATGTTTCCATGTGTCATATCTTAAGAAGTATGTTAAATATGTTGATCATGTGATTGACTAGTTTGTTTTGCAGGTGGAGCCAGATGGAGAATTCCAGTCGGAGCCTCAGCGTATATTGCAGAAAAAGGTGCTCATGCTTCAGAACCGAGCAATCGAGCAAGTTAAAGTGTAGTGGAAGCAATTTGGGCCCGACGAAGCTACATGGGAGATGGCAGATCAGATGTGGGCTATGTATCCTTCATTGTTCATCGATTGAGGCAAAGTAGTTTTGGTATGATGTTTGGTATATGTTTTAGCATATGTTTGGGTGATGTTTTGATATATTTACATGTGTATATGGATGTAAATACCGCCATGAGCTATGTTATAAAGTTCCAATAAGCGGTATGGGTGTCATTTCATTATAGTTGTCATGTTAGTTTGTGTAACATCCCTGGTGAAATTCCATGCAATAAATGTTAAAAAACAATAACCACAGATGACTGGGACACTTATTCCAAGTTGAATGTTGGGCAAGACATCCTAGGGAGTGTTCAATTGATTGTTTATGGCTAAGGAAATTGGAAAAGGCAATGACTAAGGCATTAAAATGGAAATTTGACACATTTATTTATGAAAATAATGGAAATTAGAAGAAAAATGAGCTGAAAGGTCACAGGTTGCATGTGAAGAGGAAAATGAAGGGAAATAATGGAAAATGATGAAAATATAGGTCTCGTCTATAAAAATGATTCTGAGGATTAGTTGGTAACCTTTTGCCAGTTTAGCTTTGGAGCTCTCTCATTATTCTCTCTCTCTCTCATACTCTTGGATACTTAGAGTTTTCTTGGAGCACTCTTGGAGGGTGTGATATACTTGGATTCTTGGAGCAAGAAGGCAAAGGAAGAGCAGGAAATTGCAAGAGGGCATCGACATCAGCAGCTACATCAGATTTTCTTACAAGTATTGAGTTGCATGTATGATTTCTTCACTAGTTTTGGCATGCATGGCACATGCATGTGGTTTCTTGATTATGATATGTCATTGGCATGGAGGATGGCCGAGATTGACAGTGGATTGCCTAGCCTTGCCATTTCCTGGATAGCCATGGTGATTGTGGGTTTATTTTCATTGCTTTTTTTTGTTGGTTCTCATGTTTCCCTAGCTTGGGTTGAGTTATTAGTCCTGGAAGCCCTGGTTGAACAAACGCTCTAGAAGCCCTATAAAAGCTTTGGTTGAGTTACTAGTCCTGGAAGCCCTGGTTGGAAAAACGCTCTGGAAGCCCTTGGTGGGTTGAGTTACTAGTCCTGGAAGCCTTGGTTAGACAAACGCTTTGGAAGCCCTGTATAAGCTGTGGGTTGAGTTACTAGTTCTGGAAGCCTTGGTTGGACAAATGCTCTGGAAGCCCTAGAAGGCTTGGATGGAGACCAATTTGAAGATGGTTTTTGGTGATTTCCAACCGTGAGGTGGAATCATTGTTTGATGGGGTGAGGTGGATGGCCTCTAGAAACCCTGGATGAGTTTTGATTGATGTGTTCTATGAGATCCCACATTCATGCTTGGAATATGGCACGGGGGTGAATGGCTGAAGAGATATTTGGCTCAACCATTCTATGGTCGGGTGGAACGTAGTAGTCCCATCTCTGGTTGGTTCATTGCATTCATTAATGAGAAATCAATTCCCTTAATTTTCATGTGTAAAGGTATTGATGCATTTATGGATTTGATGGCTAATATGTTTATTGTATTTCTGTTCCTATTATGTTGGTTATATGCACATTTTATGACAGCAACTATGTATGGTTATCAGCATGTTTTTTACTTGTATATGAATGGATAATGTGTTTATGACTTAATGGATGATAATGCAGCAAATGGCATGAGGGAACAATGGTTCATAGTGATTCTCAGATAAGTGTGAGATCCCTACAATTAATTTTGTTATTTACACTTGTAGGTTACATGTTGATGATATGTTTGACGAAATGTCTGTCATGGCTAGTAGGGGTTTGGTTATGATATTGTAAATCTTATTGCTTTTGCATACTTTTTTCCTTGCATCCTTTCCAATTCTAAGTGATCATTCCATTCTGGGTAGTGTCCCGGGCTTTGGGCCAAAAAAGGTGCCTCAAATCCTAAAATGCTAGCAAAACATAGCGTTAGTTTAGAGACTAACTCGCCTGAGTAGTGTCTGAGAAGTGTTCTAACTCACCTTTCCAGTGTCTGGGGAGCGTTAGCCTTGAGACTAACTCGTCTGGGCAATGTCTAGGGAGTGTTACCCTACCCTAAGTTTCTCAAACAACAGTACGACCCAGGGACAGGAAGTCTGAGTGGCGGACTTGTCTCCTGAAGGTTATTTGGATGATGTTGGATGACTATGTGTGATGTTTTGTCAATTCCATTTCCTTAAAGTTGACACCAAGGATGTTGAATCTTAGCATAGCGGTTTCTCGGCACATGTTTACCCCCGTTGTTCGGTTGCTTGGGTAGATGTGGGAAGTGGGTGTTACAGAGTGGTATCAGAGCATGGTTCAACTCTCGAACTGAATGGGTTGAATGTGTGTTGGTCATGCATGCATGTCAGTTGCACGTGTCTCTTACACTTATATACTTGTTGCATTTGCTTGATGATGGATTAGGGTTGTAGTATCTTTATCATGGAGAATCAGATATTGATTTCAAGAAGTATAATTGAAGTGAGTATGTGACTAGCTATGTATGGATTATATGTATCTTACATGTTGATTTCATGATACCTACTTACATCCTTGTATGTTAGGTTACATTATTTGAACATTTTGATTATTGTTGATTTTTGGTAGCATCAAATGTGCTCTAGTCATGAAATTTGGTGGAGAGGTTGGGGAACATAAGATCTCCAATACCCATAAAGGGTTTGGGCAGATTCTAAACAGATCAAGAGATATTAAAATAATTAATATTTATAATGGACTCCCTAAGTCTAAACTCAGGGAAAATAAAATATTAATGTGTATTAATATGAATCTGTGTTAAAATGGTCCAAAGACATGGATCAAGCTAGATCTAATCTTAGCCATTGATTAGAGACTTAATCTCAGCCATTGAGATGTCAATAGAAAAAGTATAAGAGGAGGCTTGAGGGGCACTTGGAGAACACACTGAGGGAGACCAGTCAGTTCAATTTCTAGAGCGGGGTTTGCTGAGAAATTGAACCAGTGGTCTGGGGAGCAGTCAGGAGGCAGCAAGTACGGAACAGAGAGATGGGAGATCAGTGAAGAAGAGGTAGACGCAGAGCCAGAGGAAGCCACGTAGAGGCAGCAAAGACTACACAGATCTAGAAGGGCATGTGTCATCCATGCAGAGGCTGTAGGAGTGACGCGGAAGCCTAGAGAGGCTGCGCAGAGCCTCAGTAGGCTGACGCAGAGGGTTTCAGGTTGTAGCAGAGATTAGTAGGGCCTATGCTAGGTTTAGAAAAGTGTTGGAAGTTTGTCTATCTGTGAGTAAGCCAGTTTGGCACCCTGTTGTACAACAAAATTGCTGAATAATAAAATCCTCCCTTGCTGCATCAGTTTTCCCACATTGGGTTTTTCCGGGGACATTAGTCCAAAAAAACCGTGTCAATGTGTGCATATGTTTGTTTCTATATTACGGTGTGATATCTGCATCAGTATTTATTTTAATGTTTGTTGAAGTAATTTCATGAATAGGTTATGATGAAATAAGTAGGAAAAATAAATCAGTTGTTGCAGTGATAGAATTTTCACATGGTATCATAGCAAGTAATTAGAGACAGAAAGGGAAAATTAGTTATGGGTCGAGACCACGATGCAGAGGCATCCACCTCAGGAGACTCACGCATATTTTCAAAAGATTGCACAAGAGAGAGAGATTTCGATTTCTCTATGTTGGCTTCCAAGTTGGAAGAAGAAGTGGCGTGCATGACTAGTGTTGCATCATCAGAAGTATGGTATATAGACAGTGGAGCCTCGTGGCATATGACGGGAATCAAGGAGTGTTTCTCAAAATATCGAGAAGAGAAGATGAATCATATCACCATGGGGAAGAAGGCAAAGTGTACTCCAGTAGGAAAGGGTACCATAGTTTTTCAGACATAATCGTGAGAGCGGTTCCGTGCCACAAATGTGTTGCATGTGCCAAGATTGGGGATGAACTTACTTTTCGTGTCACAACTATAAGGCAAGGGCTATGACATCTACTTCATTAACGAAAATTTATACGTCAAACACCCGAGCTAGAAAAATAAAGTGTAGATCGGGATCAAAAGTAGTCGGTTGTAAAGATTACAACTAGAATCTCCAATGGCACTAATAGGCAGTCATGGGGACAAAGACTTGAATGAACTATGGCACAAAAGGATGGGTCACTTGCACCGTGGAGCTCTGATAATTCTCAGGAGCACTGTAACAGCAGTTCCAGATCTGAGTACGGAACGAGATGATGTATGCAGGGGATGCGCTCTAGGAAAGTATGCCAAGGCGGCATTTCCTAGGAGCAACCACAGGCCAAGAGTGTACTAGGATTGATACACTTAGATATCTGTGGACCTATATTCGTCAAAGCACTCAGCTGTGCCGAGTATCTTCTTCCCTTCATTGATGACCACTTTAGGAAAACATGGATCTATTTTCTGAAAACCAAGGATGAGGTTTTTTGTCAATTAAAGTAGTTCAAGGCTCTAGTGGAGAATCTGACAAGTAATGGTGGAGAATATGTCAATAAGGACCTCACTAATTATTGCACTAAGGAGGGCATCAAAAGAGATTGGATAGCTCCCTACAATCCAGAGCAGAATGGGGTGGCAGAAAGGAAAAACAGGGCTATTGTAGAAGCAGCTAGGGCCATGTTGTATGATCAGGATATGCCAAAATTCATGTGGGCAGAAGCATGCAACACAGATGTCTATGTTTAGAATAGGACTCCTCATCAGGCATTGGGCAAGATTACTCCAAAGAAAGTCTTCACTGGGAAGACACCTAAAGTCAGTCATTTCAGGATATTTGGGAGTTTGGTATATTGTCACATACCCGAAGAAAAGAGGAAGAAGCTGGATCAGACTGCAAAAAAGGGGTATCTAGAAGGATATAGCGAGAACGCTAAGGCATACAGGATCTATCTTCCAGAGAGCAGGAAGGTAGTAGTATGACGAGATGTAAAGTTCATGGAGGACGAAGCTTTCAGAAGATCTCGCAAAATGCCTTCCAAGGAGCAGTCGAAAGAGAATCCGTTGGTCATGCCTCTTCAACCAATGGAAGTGAAGAATCCTTCCTCAGATCAGGAAGATTCTCAGGATGAGGAAGAGGAGCGAACAGAAGCACCTGTTGGCAGAGGAAGAACCAGCAGGGAACTTCGTCAGATTCTGTGTGATGTAGAAAACTTCATCGGAAAGCCAAGCAACAGTAAAAGGGAGCGAAAACAGTTAGACAGGTATCAGGCATTAGTAGCTCAGGATGGAGAGCCTGCCAGCTTCAAGGAGGTAGCTTAGCATCAGGTCTGGCTAGATGCGATGGTGGAGGAGTATAACTCCATAATGGTAAACGATGTCAGGGAGGTGGTGTTAAGACCTCAAGATAGATCTGTGATAGGTTCAAGATGGATCTACAAGATCAAATATGTTGCGGACGGTAGTATTGAAAAATACAAGGCCAGGTTTGTGGCTAAGGGGTATGCTCAAAAGGAAGGGATTGACTATGAGGAAACCTTTGCCCCGGTAGCCAAGTATACATCTATCAGGGCCGTGATATCTCTTGCAGCCTAGATGGGATGGGAGATCCATCAGATGGATGTCAAGACGGCATTTCTGAACGGGGTAATAGAAGAAGAAGTATACATTGAATAACAAGAGGGATTTGAAACTCATGAGAAGAAGTCTCGTGTATGCAAACAGAAGAAAGACTTGTATGGGCTAAAGCAGCCACCAAAAGCATGGTATGGTCAAATATATGGCTACTTGCAGAAGATGGGGTTTGTCAAGAGTGACACAGATCCAAATCTCTACTATCTAGTCATAGAGAGCGAGCCACTCATCTTAGTATTATATGTGGATGATCTCTTCCTGATAGGATCATCCAGACTTGTTGAAGATTGCAAGAAAAATCTAGCCACAGAGTTCGATATGAAGCATCTGAGACGAACACACTATTTCCTAGGGTTGGAAGTTTGGCAGCAGAAAGGAGAAAGCTTCCTTGGGGAAGGAAGGTATGCTACAGAAATCCTGAAAAGGTTCGGGATGGGAGATTGTAGACATATGGCTACGCCAATGATCACCAACTAGAAGAAGATTGATGCATCAAAAGACAAGGATGTTGATCCCACCCTATACCGACAGCTCATAGGGTCCCTTATGTATCTAGTCAATACCAGGCCAGATATTTGCTAAGCTATCAACACCCTCAGTCAATTCATGGTGGAACCAAAGAGGGCTCACTGGGTAGCATCCAAGCAGGTTCTCAGGTATTTACAGGGAACAATTGATTATGGGCTCTTGTACAAAAAAAGGAAGGATATCAGGTTGAGTGGATATACTGATGCAGATTGGGCAAGAAGTTCAGTGGATCGGAAAAGTATGGGTATTATTTCAACATTGATCGGGAATAACCTCCTGGTGCAGTAGGAAACAAATTTTCGTGGCTCTGAGCTCGTCTGAGGGAAAATATATGGCAACAAGCACAGCTTCGTGTGAGGCCATATGGCTTAGAAAACTGTTGGTAAACCTATTCAAAAGAAATATGGAGGCGACCAAGATCATGTGTGATAATTAGAGTTGCATCAAACTCTCTGAGAATCTAGTATTTCATGATAGGTCAAAGCATATTGATATCCAGTGTCACTTTGTCAGATATTGTGTCCAACAAGGAGCCGTACAATTGAGCTACAGTCCTACAACGGAACAAGTGGCAGATATCCTCACCAAGGCCCTTGGAAAGTCAAAATTTGACTACTTCAGGGGAAAGATGGGGATGGTAAAGAACCCCTTTCAGAAGTAGTGTGTTAGCAGCATGAATGAAGAGGGAGTTTCAGTGCAAATGTGGTGTTGGGAGAAAGGACCAATAGCAACATAAATGCAGAGGAAGTTGCAATGCGGATGCAGTGTTGGGAGAAAGGACTAGCAGCAACACGGATGCAGAGGGAGTTGTCGTACAGATGCAGTAGTGGCAGTAGCAGAGTCATGGGCAGCAGTACAGGAGGCAGTAGTGCAGGGGATGTTGGGCAGGAAGGCCTAGCATCAGCATAGGTACCGATGCTGGATGATCAGAGTAATACTCAGTAAGGAGTATTGTTAGAGCACAGTCCTTGCTAAGAGGGAATGTTGATTTGGGGTAGTATCGGATGTGCTCTAGCCACGAAATTTGGTGGAGAGGTTAGGGCACATAAGATCTCAAATACCCAGAAAGGGTTTGGGAAGATTCTAAACAAATCAGGAGATATTAAAATAATTAATATTTTTAATGGAGTCCCTAAGTCTAAACTTAGGGAAAATAAAATATTAATGTGTATTAATATGAATTTGTGTTAGAATGGTCCAAAAGACATGGATCAAGCCAGATCTAATCTTAGTCGTTGATTAGGGACTTAATCTCGACCGTTGAGATGTCAACAGAAAAAGTATAAGAGGAGGCTTGAGGGGCACTTGGAGAACACACTGAGGGAGACCAGCCAGTTCAATTTCTAGAGCGCGGTTTGCGAAGAAATTGAACCAATAGTCTGGAGAGCATTCAAGAGGCAGCAAGTACGGAACAAAGAGACGGGAAATCAGTGCAGAAGAGGCAGATGCAGAGCCAAAGGAAGCCACACAGAGGCAGCAGAGACTGCGCAGATCCAGAAGGGCCTACATCATCCATGCAGATGTTGTAGGAGTGACGCAGAAGCCCAGAGAGGTTGCGCAGAGCCTCAGTAGGCTGACGCAAAGGATTTCAGGTTGACGTAGAGGGTTTTAGGCTATAGCAAAGGTTAGTAGGGCCTACGCTAGGTTTAGAAAAGTGTTGGAAGTTTGTCTATATGTGGGTAAGCCGGTTTGGCACCCTACTGTACAAGAAAATTGCTGAATAATAAAATCCTCCTTTGCTACATTAGTTTTCCCACATTGGGTTTTTCCGGGGACATTAGTCCAAAATAACTATGTCAATGTGTGAATATGTTTTTTTCTGTATTACAATGTGATACCTGCAGCAGTATTTATTTTAATGTTTGTTGAAGTAATTTCATGAATAACTTATGATGAAATAAGTAGGAAAAATAAATCAATTGTTGCAGTGATAGAATTTTCACAATTACATGCACCAGTCTTGTAGGTTGATTACAAGAACTAATCGATTATGTTTGCCTACATGCGGTTATGCGTATTGATAGTTGGTTTGGCATTGCTTATGCATATTGTTGGTTGCGTGTGGAATGTGTACGATGGAGCAATGGTGTTGTCATGCATAAGGTCATAGCATGCATTGTTGATATGTCCTTGCATTGGTGACTAGACCCTAGTTAGAGTGATGTTTATGAGTTGATACATTTACTTGTGTATGTCGATATGTTGTTATGATTATGTTATACATGTATCACGTTGATTTGGTAATCTTGCAGACAAGTACCCTCCCCAAGCTATACTAAGGTATGTTGGTTTATTGTCATTTGGTTTATCTGAAATATTATGCCTTGTAGGAAGAAATATCAAATGGCTAGCAAGATGTTTGACTATAGAGACTCTCCCTACAAATCTGAAGAATAGTATGGTGTTGGGAACCCCTCTGACTTGGCAGTTACATTGAGAAGTTTAAAGGAGGAGATAAGGATTTGTAAGACAGATAATGATAGAATCATACAGTCACAGGAAAAGTTAGCAGAGGTGAATGCAATAATACTTCAGAGCTTGTTGGATTTGAAGTGAGAAGGACCACTACGGATCATTCATGAGAAGGAAGATAAAACTAATGGGGCATATGGCAGCAAATCACATGGTGATCACCGATCAAATAGAGAGGACACAATCGGGGATGGCATATTGTTGGAATCTCTGGAGAGGAGAAGGGATAGACACAGGTATGATTCTATTTATGATTCAGATAGGCACTATGATTGTCATAGGTATCATCATTACAAGACCTTACAGGAAGAGTGATAGGGGCTATTTTCCAGAGGAATTTAAGAAGGCAAAGCCACCTAATTTTGATGGAGATATAAAGATATCACATGATGCAGAGGCATGTTGCTTGGCATGAGGAAATTATTCAGGTTGCGTGATTATTCAGAGAACATGAAAGCTAGAGTGGCTACTTTCAATCTTAAAGGTAAAGCAGACATCTGGTGGGAAGATGTGAAGAATGTCAGAGACATAGATGAGGAAGATCTGACTTGGAGTGAATTCGAGGAGCTATTCAACCAGAAGTATTTGTCTGAAAGGTAATTTGATGACAAAGAAAAAGAATTTTATGAACTAAAGATGGGATCCATGACAGATGATGAGTACACCAGTAAGTTCTTGGAACTGTTGAGGTATGTGCCTTACCTTAAGGAGGATAAAGCTAAGATTCAGAGATTTGTTAGTGGGTTACCAGTTGCATTCAAAGATAGGATTGAATTCGATGAGCCTAGATCATTGGAGGAGGCCATTCGAAAGCTAAAGCATTTCTATGAGCAATCGAAGCGCAGAATTGAGACTAAGCCAGTCTAGAGAGGTAATGAAAGGAACAAAGGCAAATGGGATAAAAAGCGGGCAAGGACATAGGGTACAGATAACAAGGAGAATGTTGCACCACCTAAGAGGTTCAATGCATCAGATAGAGGATAGGAACATAGAGTTGAAGAGACGAACAAGGATGGAGGTTGGAAGCCCCTAGAGTGTTGGACTTGTGGCAAAGACCATCGTAGGAGAGATTGTCACAAAATCAGGGTGGTAGACCCTAGATATACAGTGCTTAGGAGGCGCATACTGTTGGAGATGTTGGCTAGAGTATTCCTCGTATCTACACAACCATGGACAGTAGGGAGGAAGAACACCAAGCATCTATCATTGAGATGGAGGGTAAGTTTTGTCATCAAGTTATTTCTTTTTTGATTGATCATGGATCTGATTATAGCTATGTTAGTCCTGACTTAGTGGATAAGTGTGGTTTGAGTAAGGAATTGCATGCAGAATCTTGGTTAGTCCAGTTAGCTACAAGTACGAAGAAGCAAGTTCATCATTGGGTAAGAGCTTGCGCATTTGACTTAAATGGTATGCCCACCGCAGCACATTTGAATGTTTTCCCGTTGGGTTCATACAATATGTTGTTGGGCATGGATTGGTTGTATCTACATAGAACCAAGGTTGACTGCTATGACAAAGCTATTGAATGTGTTGATGACAATGGGGAACCAAGAGTTTTGCAAGGTAAGAGGAAAGCCACATCAGTTAGGATGGTGACAACTATGCAAGCAAAGCGTAGTCATAGGAAAGGGTGCAAGCTATTTGCAGTGCATATTTCTAGTGATAAGTGTAAGGAGGTTGAGGATGCGGATGTGTTGAACAAGTACCCGGTTTTATAGCAGTTCAAGGATGTATTTCCTTAGGACATTACGGAGTTGCCACCTCATAAGGAGGTATACTTTTCTATCGAGTTAGTGCCAGGGGAAACTCCAACATTGAAGGCACCTTACAGGATGAGCACATTTGAGTTAGTTGAGTTAAAGTTGTAGCTAAAGGAGATGTTGGACAAAGGATACATTAGGCCAAGTGTATCACCTTGGGGCTCACCAGTCTTGTTTGTGAGAAAGAAAGATAGTACCCTCAGATTATGTATTGACTACAGGCAGTTGAACAAAGTGACTATCAAGAATAGATACCATTTTCCGAGGATTGATGACTTGTTTGATTAGCTGAATGGAGCAACAGTGTTCTCAAAGATTGACTTGAGATCTGGATACCATCAGGTACACATCAAAGAGGAGGACATATATAAGACTGCGTTCAGGACCAAGTATGGTCATTATGAGTTTGTTGTTGTTCCATTTGGCTTAACTAATACTCTAGCTACGTTTATGTGTTTGATGAATAGCATGTTGCATCCATATTTGGATAAGTTTGTTATTATGTTCATTGATGATATACTGGTATATTCTAAAAATGAGGAAGAGCATGCCAAGCATTTAGCAGCAGTATTGAGGTTGTTGAGAGAGCATCAGTTGTATGCTAAGCTCAGCAAGTGTAGTTTCTTTCAAATTGAGGTGCACTACTTGGGACATGTTGTCTCCAAGGAAGGTATTGCAATAGATCCAGAGAAGATAAGGGCCATCATGGAGTGGGTAGCTCCTAAGAATGTGGATGAGGTGAGATATTTCATGGGTCTGGCAGGCTATTATAGGATGTTCATCAGGAACTTCTCACAGATTGCTTATCCTATCACATTCTTGTAGAGGAAAGGTAAGAAGTTTGAATGGACCGCAGAGTGTGAGACTAGCTTTGAGCAACTTAAGGAATTGCTGACACATGCACTAGTGTTACAGATTGCGGATCCAAACAAAGAGTTCGTAGTGTGTACAGATGCTTGCAAGAGAGGGCTTGGTGGATTCCTTATGCAAGATGGACAGGTGGTATGTTATGAGTCCCAGAAACTAAACGAGCACGAGCATAACTATCCCATGCATGATCTCGAGTTGACAACAATTATACATGCATTGAAGATGTGGAGACACTATCTTCTTGGCAAGCGATTTGTGCTTATGAGTGGTCACATAGTGTTGAGGTATTTGTTTGACCAGCCAAATCTGAATGTCAGGCAAGCTAGATGGTTGGCCACGATCAACGAGTTTGACTTCAAGATTAGGTACATCAAAGGTAAGGAGAATAGAGTGGCAGATGCTCTCAATAGACAGATACAGATACATCACTTGGCCACTATGAGATCGTATGGGACAAATTTACAGGATAGGATCTTGTGGGCGGGATAGCAGGATGTCAGATATATGGAGATTGTGCATAAGTTGCAGCAAACTATAGGTACAGGTATAGGTGATAGTATAGGTATAGGTATAGGTGATAGTACAGGTACATGTACAGGTGATAGTACAAGTATAGGTATAGGTGATAGCACAAGTAGAGGTATAGGTGCATATGACTTGGACCATTGTCTTATAACAGATGGGTTGGTCAGGTTTCGAGACAAGATATATGTACCAGATAACAGTGAACTGAAGAAGGTGATCTTGAGGGAATTTCATGCGAAACTGTATTCAAGCCACCCGATTTATTAGAAGACACTCACAACGGTGAAGAGATATTACTATTAGTTGAATATAAAAAGAGATGTAGCAAAGTTTGTGGCAAGATGTTTCGATTGTCAGCGAGTGAAGGCGGAGTGAAAACATCCAGGTGGACTGCTACAACTGATCGCGATTCCGAAGTGGAAATGGGAAGTCATTTCCATGGATTTCATCATAAGTTTACCGAAGACAGTGAAGCAGCATGATTCCATCATGGTCATTGTGGACAAGTTAACAAAGGTTTCACACTTTGCTCCGGTGAAGTCTACATTCTCAGCTAGTGATGTGGCACTGGTATTCATCCGAGAGGTAGTTAGGCTACATGGTGTTCCGAACAAGATTGTGTCAGACAGGGATGTGAAGTTCACTTCCAAATTTTGGAAGAAGTTATTTCAAGTTTGGGCACAGATTTGGCCTTCAACACATCTTATCATCCACAGATAGATGGACAGACAGAGAGGGTCAACAGGATATTGGAGGACATGTTGAGGATGTATGTGATGCATCAACATAGGAAGTGGGAAGAGCATCTCCCTTTAGTTGAGTTTGCATACAACAATGGTTATCAAGAGTCACTAAGGATGAGTCCCTTTGAGGCGTTGTATGGGCAGAGTTGTAACACTACCATTAGTTGGAGCGATCTGGTTAGTAGAGTATTGATTGTTGGCAGACATGGAACAGAAGATGCATGTGATCAAGAAAAATCTTAAGGCAACACAGGATAGGTAAAAGAGCTATGTTGATAGGAATAGGTTGTTCAAGGAGTTTCAGGATGGGGAATAGGTGTACATGTGCATCAAACTGAAGAAGAGCTCCTTACAGATTAGCTCATGTGCCAAGCTGGCACCATGGTTTTGTGGACCCTTCAGTATCATTGAGAGGATTGGGCCAGTGGCCTATTGACTTGCACTACCTCTGACAGTGAAAGTCCACAATGTTTTCCACATATCTTTGCTTAATAAGTATGTGAATGATGTTGATCATGTGATTGACTGGTCTGTATTGTAGGTGGAACCAGATCGAGAATTCCAGTCGAAGCCTCATTGTATATTGCAAAAAAAGGTGCTCATGCTCCGGAACCGAGCAATAGAGCAAGTTAAGGTGCAATGGAAGCACTTTGGGCCCAATGAAGCTACATGGGAGATGGAAGATCAGATGTGGGCCATGTATCCTTCCTTGTTTTCTAGTTGAGGCAAACCAACTTGATATGGTGGTTTGGTGGTTTCTTTATGGTGATTTAGTATTTGCTTATGGTGGCTTGGTATATGCTTCATGGTGGTTTAGTATTTTCTTTATGTTGGTTCAGTATATGCTTAATGGTGATCGATATATGCTTATGATGGTTTGATATATGATATACGATGGTTTGATACATGCTTTATGATGGTTGATATATGCTATATGATGCTTTGTTATGTGTTATATGATGTTAGTGTATGTTTGATATATGTTTTGCATATGATTTGGCATATGTTTTGGTATATATAGTTTTGATGATGTTGTTATATGTACACCCATGTATGGATGTAAATACCATAACAAGTTGTGTTATACATCTCCATTATGCGGTATGGGTGTTATGCTATTATACTATCATGTGGTTATGTTATCATGATGTTATGATGACATATGACCTTTTCTTGAGCAGGACTTTCATTGTAAATACCGTAACGAGTTGTGTTGTAAAGCTCCACTAAGCGGTATGCTCTCTTGGTGTCATGATGTTATGTTTTGAGCATATCTTTCATTGTAAATATTGCATCAAGCTATCTTATAAAGCTCCATGAGCAGTATGTCTTCTTTCAACAGGTTGCTGAGGTATATATGTGATTGAACACCGAGGACAGTGTCCCCCAACAGCCATGGTGAAAATTCCATGTAATAAATGATAAAAAACAGAAACCACGAATGACTAGGACACTTATTCCAAGTTGAATGTTGGGCAAGACATCCTAGGGGTGTTCAATTGATTGTTTATGGCTAAGGAAATTGGCAAAGGCAATGGCTAAGGCATTAAAATGGCATTTTGGAACATTTATTTATGAAAATAATGGAAATTAGGAGTAAAAGGAGGTGAAAGGTCATAGGTTGCATGTGAGGAGGAAAATGAAGAAAATAGAGGCCTCATTTATAAAAAGGATTCTAAGGATTAGTTAGTAACCTTTTTTCAGTTCAGTTTTGGAGCTCTCTCATTATTCTCTCTCTCTCTCTCATACTCTTAGATACTTAGAGTTTTCTTGGAGCACTCTTGGAGGGTATGGCATACTTGGATTCTTGGAGCAAGAAGGCAAAGGAAGAGCAAGAAAGTGCAAGAGGGCATCAGCATCAGCAGCTACATCATATTTGCTTGCAGGTACCGAGTTGCATGTATGATTTATTCACTAGTTTTGGCATGCTTGTGGTTTCTTAGTTATGATCTGTCATTGGCATGGAGGATGGTCGGGATTGACAATGGATTGCCTAGCCTTGCCATTTCCTAGATAGCCATGGTGATTGTGAGTTTACTTTAATTGCTTTGTTTTGGTTGGTTCTCATATTTACTTAGCTTGGGTTGAATTATTAGTCCTGGAATCCCTGGTTGAACAAACACTCTAGAAGCCCTATAACAGCTTGGGTTGAGTTACTAGTCATAGAAGCCCTAGATGGAAAAATGCTATAGAATCCATTGGTGAGTTGAGTTACTAGTCTTGGAAGCCTTGGTTGGACAAACGCTCTGGAAGCCTTGTATAAGTTGTGAGTTGAGTTACTAGTTCTAGAAGCCTTGGCTGGACAAACGCTCTGGAAGCCCTGGAAGGCTTAGACGAAGACCAATTTGATGATGGTTTTTGGTGATGTCTGGTCGTGAGGTGGAATCGTTGTTTGATGGGTTGAGGTGGATGGCCTCTAGAAGCCCTAAATGAGTTTTGAATGATGTGTTCTATGAGATCCCACATTCATGCTTGGAATATGGCACGGGGGTGAATGGCTGAAGAGATATTTGGCTTCGCCATTCTACGGTTGGGTGAAACATGGTAGTCCCATCTCCGGTTGGTTCATTGTATTCATTAATGAGAAATCCATTCCCTTGATTTTCATGTGTAAAGGTATTGATGTATTTATGGATTTGATATCTGATATGTTTATTGTATTTATGTTCCTATTAAGTTGGTTATATGCACATTTTATGGCAGCAGTTATGTATGGCTTTGTTGAAGGCCCCGAAAATCGGGTCAACAACAAGGGGGATACCCACCCGGTCCGGACCTTGGTTGGCAGCTCCTTATCCATTTGGTATAGCGGGTCCGACTGGGGATATGGGACCAGTTTCC